>JAJMBD010000015.1:0-263644 GCA_030565185.1 Scheffersomyces titani | reverse complement strand
CAATCCGAGGTCCTAAACCCTCATTATCTGGAATCCTGTACTCTATTTTCCATCAAATCGTTTGTGTCACATGACCTTACCTATAAACAAGATTAGCCAGCCATGTTTCAAGCGAGATGATGGCGGAGAAGATCTCTACATGATCCGACTTTATGTAGGTGGTGATGAGTTAAGAATCTGGAAATTTCTCTACATACCTTTTCTTTTTTAAAAGATTATCATACAAATAAGATGAACGTGACTGGTAATGCCTACTACTCCCCACAATATCTAAATAAGCAGAAACGATCCCCTCGAAGCCAGTACGGTGGATATTACCAGGACTCGAGAGCAGGTGATTACTTTGACTTTATCAATCAAGCTGAAAATGAAGACAGGTATGTTGAAGACTCTTTGGACAAGATTTCAAGCTACAAACCACTGTCTCTACGTGGCTCTAGTAACAGAAATCAGCCAGGTGCTATTTCCACCGTTGCCTCTTCAAGAGATTTTGGAGGCGCTGCTAAAGGTAATCGTAGTTTAAGTAAGGCTCCTGTGCTTACGAAATCGCACTCTACGCCTCTTTCGGAAACGCAATCCACATTTTCAGTCCACGATTCAATAGAACCCGAGGATGGAGATGAAGAGAGCTACGACCCAGACGCATTGGGACATGAAATCACGCCTGCTCAGCTCATCATACAACAACTGAATACAGTGACACCGCATAGAGTTGAAAGAAGAGGGGCTTATAAGCACCGAGACCTGACTCCAGAGATCAAAGGCTATGATGGCTATTATATAAACCAGAAGAAAAGATACGAAGAGTCTCCATATAAACCAAAGTTGTACACACACAAGACATTTCATGAAGTGTTTAACGATAAGGAGGAAAGTACGGATAAGTACAATCCTATGGAATTCGTATTTCCAGAAGGAGAGAAGAAGAGCAAATTTGCTAAAAACGTACAATTTGTTCTAGGAAAAGACAACTATAACGAATATAATTATTATGACCACAATAAAGGAGAGAAAAAGAAAAAGAAAAAGAGAGCCAAAGAGTCTACAGAAGTATTTGTTAGAGAACTTAGTGATGATGATGAAGATTATGCTTTTATTTCAGAAAATGACCCTAGAATATACTTAACTGAAGAGGAACAACGGAAAGCTAAGAAGAATAGAAAATTCACTAAGGTGTTCAAGTCGAAAATGAGGAAAGCTAAAAAGGAATTGGGCAAGGACTTTGTGAACAATGCGATAAAACAGCAGGAACTTGAGGTGAAACGAAAGGAAGAGAAATTGGAAATGAAGAATGCAGAAGAAGCAGCCAAACAGGAGGCCCAGAAGGAAGAAGACGAAAGAAAACGTGAATTGGAAGAAGAAGAGCGGAGAATCGGTCAAAACCCAGAATTTCATCCTATTTGGAATTATATGTTATCGTGGTTGGTATATGATACTTCTGTACCCAAATCAATAACTGTTGATCCTCATATTGAGGAACTCGACACTGAAGTAGATGAAGCCCTTGAAGCCCACGAGATAGTCGACAAAAATGCGGAAGAAGTTAAGCACAAAGCTGAGCCGAAAACTTCTAAATCCAAGAAGTTGAAGGTATCTTCCAAGAATTTCAAAAACATGAAAAAGAACTACCTTAGCTTGGTACATAAATGGAACGAACCCATTTCGACAGTGTTCGATGAACCTCCTCCACCATATCCAATGTCACGATCCATCAAAGTTAAATCGATAAACTCCTACGATTCTTCAGCTTTTGATGGTGGAAGAGATGGAGAGTCTAAAGAGTTCGTCATTGAGTATGACGATGACGAAACTGAAATCACTAAAGAGTTATACTACAACCCGATTACGAAGCAGCTCGAAGTTACACCACCTACTTCATATTCGTCCTTGGATCCTTCAGCCAAATCTGTAAGCTCTTCCGTAATGGGATATGGCATTGACACGACGGGAAATGCTGTAACCATAATCTCCAACATCAACGCCTTGATTAAGAGCATCAAGATAATGAAGATCATTTTTGCACCGATCGATGTAATCTCGGAATACTTCCCTAATCTTCAGACAATTGTAATCTTGGTTGAGTTGGTGATATTTGTTTGGATCTTGTACGAAGTAAGTCTCTTAATTGATGCCTTGTGCATGATGATAAAAGCAATATGTTCGCCTATGATAGCCATGGGAAGGTTTATGAACAGAATTATGTGACAATATGAGAATACATACGATAGTAAGAAAGGGTAATAGTGAAGGATGAACACAGAGGAATTTTTAGTCGATGTTTTCTTCTAATGGTACACTAGTATATTCAGTAGGGAGTATAATACAATTTATAGAAACATAATTAATAGAAGTCAAACACTGCTCGCGTTTTGACTATTAGTGTATCTCACTGATATCAGCTACAGCTACGAAGTCTTCTTCTGAACACGATGCTTGAGGTTCCCATTGACACGAATACCCTTGATGGTGATACCAGTTTGTTCCACTGGGAATTTTCTGGGTCGACCTCTCTTATCTTTTCGTTGGAGCAATTGCTTCACAGCATCGTCTTCCAACGTACGCAAGTATGTGGGTTGTTGGTACAACTTGTCCAAGCCAGCAGCTAGGGCTTCGTCTTCTTCGGTGGGGTGTTGACCTTTCTTGAACTTGCCGTTGAGCAAAGCTACTGTGGAGTTCGATTCTTTGAGGACCTTGTTAAGCTGTTTGAAGTTGGGATGTGATGAGTTGATGTACTCGTTTGTCGAAGGGTCAAGAATAAGTTTCTTCGGACGACCTCTCTTCTTCTTTTGGTCTGAAAGCGGAGGAGGAGTTTGTACTCTAGTCTGGGCCAGAATCTGAGCATGAGCCTGAACTTGAGCCTGAGCTTGGGCTCTAGCCTGGGCATGTACTTGTGCTTGAACTTGGGCTTGTGCATGAGCTCTAGCATGGGCTTGTACTTCCAATTGAAACTGCATTTGCTCTTCTTGTCTTCTTCTTTCTTCAAGCTGCAATTGCTGCAATTGCTCCTGCTGCTGCTTCTTGGTGAGTTTCTTCAGCTTGGACTTAGTCTGTTTCTTCGACTGTTGTAATTCTTGCATGTCGAGCTGGGGAGATGATCGAGATTGTTGTTGCTGTTGCTGTTGTTGAGATCTACGTTGGGACTGCTGTTCAGCTAATTGCTGTTGCTGTTGCTGCTGCTGTTGCTGCTGCTGCTGCTGTTGTTGTTGGTATTGCTGAAGTTGTTGATATTGCTGTTGTTGCAATTGTTGTTGCTGAAGCTGGTAGTGAAACTGTGCCTGGTCAATCAGCTGCTCATACTTAGGCGATTGCATTTGGGACTGGTAAATCTGCAGATGTTGGTTCTGAGGAGAATGCTGCTGGTACTGATTGGCGACTATTTGTGAATGGTGCAATTGCTGCTGCTGTTGTTGTTGTTGCTGTTGCTGCTGGTGGAGATGATGTTGAATCTGTTGGTATTGAGGCTGCTGCTGGTATTGCTGCTGAACTTGTTGCTGCTGTGTTTGTTGCTGTTGGGAAAGTTGGTGTAAAGGAGGAGGAGCTGTGGCACCCACATTATGTGGGTAATTCAACTGTCCAGCGGAATTGACACCAGAGTGAGAAATCAACCCACGGTGGTGACCATGGTGTGTTTGAGCAGCTGCTGCTGCAGCGGCAGCGGCGGCAACTGAACCAGATACACCGCCTACTGGAGGAACTGGGCTCTGTGATGATCTAGAAAAAAAAGAAGCTGATGATTGCTGTAGATGTTGCGGAGGAGGAATCGACTTGTTTCTTTCCGCATTCAATCCAAGCATTGGATTAGTAGCTACAGGATTCTGGTTATTTCCAGAGCCGTTTTGGCCGGAAGTCGACGACGTATAAGTCGAATAAGGATGGTAGCTATTGTACATTTTCCGAATTGCAACCGGTCACTAAAATGCGAGAACAACGTGAATTTTGTGAGTTCAGTCAATGTCAAAAATAATGCCGAGTTTTCTATAGCTCGGTGGATCGTACAAAAAATGGAGCGATTTGTGGAAGCTACTCACAGTCTGATATTATTAGTAGTGTGATCGTTGTATGCTATCAGGGTTTGAATGAGCGGAGCAGCAGCTGGCCAAATAAAAATTCAAACGAGTATCAACAGTAATAATAATAGAAATTCAAAATATCCAAAATAAAAAACACCGTAGTCGGAGGCGGCGGGGAAGTACTATGCGGATACAAGTGAGGCAGGCTCAGTGATCTTCGAGGGAAAACACTAGGAACAAAACGAGTAGTTCGCGAAGTAATTTATTTGACTTGCTGCAATCGTTGAAACGATATGTTGTCGTTGGTACAGAGAAAAGTTGTGATGTATTTGCAATCAGAGAAAAGAACCAATGTTTTTTTTTAATATTTTTTTTGTCCTGGGGAGGAAGAGTAAAAAAAAATGAATGAGTTTCCGCATACAGGAATCAATAAATCCACTTACATTAAGCATACATTAATTTTTTTTCTCTCCCGACGTCTGTGAAAACTTTCGTCAGAATAGTCGGTTAGGCGAGTCACCTAGGTGCATTGTACTGGATAGGACTCCAGAACTAATTATGGTTCACTTCGTCTCCTTTTTTTTTTAGTACTTGTGTTTGTACCAGTGTGGACTTGTGTTCCAAACTTGTGGATCGGTGAATTCCATAATTTTAAATTTTCGAAATATTGCATAATGCCAAACTATAATTGTCCTCAATGATTAACTATTCCTCAAAATTGTTATACACTATCCTTCGCTGTAGTGCTTCTATAACCCTAATCAATTTCCACAAGTCCATTTCCAATACGCTCTTCAACTAATTCAAGGGCGTCACATAGACAGTTGTAAGTATTCTTCTCGTCTAAAGCACGAATACTATTGTTCTAAAAGCTCACATTCCCAATACTGGGGAGTTTGAGGCAGAATTCAGTTGCCGTCTTTTAGCTATCCAACGTTGCATAAGTCAGCGCACGAAATTATTTCAATTGTCCAGTAGGGCCATGGGCTATATGGTAGTTTATCTCGAATTGAAGTAGATCGTTCTTTGGTTCCTGAATTTCAAATTTTTGTTCCTCTGATGTAATACTTAAAACTTTACTACTGGTTATTTAAATTTTCCTTTTTCTGCTGTACCTTTTATTGAGGCAATAATAAAATGATATTCGCGACGTTCTCGAATGCCCAAAATCTGCCTTGTTTTACTGAGTCTGTTTGGCATTTCACTAAACTTTACTAGTCGTACACTAGCCTGCTACCTCAATTATTCTTCTTTGCTGCATCTCGTGCACCTGGCTATTGCAATTGTCATCTTAAACGACACGCCAGTGGATTACAGGGAATTTTTCCTCTTTGGTATCACTATTTTCCTGAATAGAGATTCAAGAGCAAATGTCGACATTGTTAACTCACTTTTGGCAAATACCTTGGTTTCGATCCCTGATATCGTAGCTATGTTATTCTGTAGATAACTGCAATTGTGAACATTTCTCCACAATGATAAGTAGGAACATAACGTATCGCATGAAAAAAAAAAATCTATTGTATAGTAATTTATTTTTGAGTTGCAACAACATGAAAGAGTTAAAATTATCTGCATCCTGTTAAGAGGAAACCTAAATGCTGGTAAAGTTTGGAGTAGTTTTAAGTTCGAAGTAGTCCATAACTCTGATAATTACATTGTCTCATAGCAGACAAGCTAAATAAGCTTGGATGCTGTTGCTCAAAGTTTGCTACTTTATTATTTTTACGGATGTAAGTTTAGACGCACCTACATACACTTCGCTAAAAACGAAAATTATATTATATTATAATTGACGTATATTTTATAGTCTAGGTTTTACTTGGAGATTATGGCTCTATGCATTTGTCGAACAGCCACAAGCCGCTCGGTCATCTATTAGTACACACAGTTCAGTTGGAGATCTTCAACTTATTGGCTGGGATTTGGGAGAGAAGCGAGTCCTCGAATACTGACACAAAATCCTTTGAGTCGCTCAACTTTTCGTCAAACTTGATCTTGAATTCGATATTGACCTTAGCGCTGCCTTCTTCTACATAAGCTGGAGACGATGAGCTCAAGCCCAAGAGCTCATCAAAATCGCTGGCAATTCTCTGGCTAGTAGATGAGGTTACTGAGCTTGGTCCAAAGAATTTGTAGTTGATGCCGTAGACTTCGAATCTAGACTTGGTGACCGAAGGAGTTAGTAAATCGTCAAAGAGATCTTCATTAGCTCCCAATGACGAGCCTACAGGCGATGTAGCGTAGTGTGGGAACTTACGTCCATACGTCTGTCTAATGGCGACCTCGATAGATCGTTCGAATGCATATTTAAACTTTTCCCTTGAAATAGATTCATCTAACGCCGAAGTCAATTCTACGGTCAAGATATTCTTTGGCTTAACTGCCTCCGGTGTAGGAGCCTTGACTTCAGGTTTAGCAGAAGCGGCTGCAGCTTCCTTCTTCTTGTGCTCGGCTGAATCGGCCTTCACGATATTGGACAAATCCAAATGTTCCCTTGACTTAATGAATTCAGTGACTTTCACAATAGAGTCTTTGCTGATAGTACCCAAGTGGGCCAAAACGTCTCCCTTCAACAATCTACCCTTTGGACCCGAGACTGGAATGGTTGCAAGTGCCTCTTCGGTAGAAATATTGTTTTCGTGCAATAATAATTCGACTGCTGGTGATAACTTTTGCGAAACGTTAGCCTGAGAAAAAATCTCAGAAGAACCTGAAGTTACGGCTGTGGTTTTGGCAGGTACTGATTCTTCAACTTTGGCTGGCTTTGTAGCTTCTGCCGTTTCAGCAGGTTTTGAAACTTCAGTCTCGAAAACTGGTCTTTCCAATGTCAGCAAGTCATCTTCTGGCTCAGCGATTATTGCGATTGGCTGACCCACAGCTACACCTTTGGCACCGTCATCTACAATGATTTCCCACATCTTTCCATCATCAACGGCTTCTACATCAATCGTGGCCTTGTCGGTTTCAACCTCCAAGAGAACATCACCAGAATTGAACGTTTCGCCAGACTTGAACTTCCAGCTGACAATTCCTCCTTCATTCATCGTGGGGGACATGGCAGGCATCGTAAACACCTGTGCGGCCATTGTTGGCGCAGAATGATGAATTCCTCTTGTGATCGCAAAGATCTTCAACCCACTGGACTTTTTGGCAACAGAAACGGCTCTCAACATTGTTTAACGGCGTTATGTGAATATGTAGATATGTGAAAATTAGATAAGGAAACTATCAAAATTCGTTGGACAGAGGCAAAAACGTAGCAAAACGCTGCACAATTCTACCGGTAAAGTGTTTGAACTCGTCTGGATGGTCAAGTTTCGCAGAATTTGCTGTCAACTAGCAGATAAAGAAAGTTGGCAAATTAATAAATCGAAGTGGATACTCTTCATGTACTTCGGTTAAACATCACCGAACGGGCGCGACATTTCCGGCGACATTTCCAAAGAGAACACGACATTCAATACCGAGCCTGATTCCACTATGGATGATGTGAACTAGTTCTAGGATAAAAGAATACGATAAATGGAAGATGGATACTGTTAGCAGTTTAAAATATTATTAACTGTATTTACTATCTTTCATTTATCGTATGTATATATAATTACGAATATAAGTTTTTATAATTGAAGGTACTTGTCACCTGACCAATATCACTAGATTCAACCAAAATCTTAACACGTGCTATTAATCACATGATCTGACGCGCAATGCCCCGGTGCATGGTTCCTACATTGTCCGAAGGAGACCGGGTTCAGATCATCCCTTTCATTCTATTCTGATTTTCTGAAATTACAAAAATTCCACACATTCCGCTTAATTACCAAAAATATCCAATCAATGAAGATCGCTATAAATGAGAGGTCCCCGTTCCACATTTGTGGCAACCATCACAGCCACCAGGGCAATTGACAGGGCGTTTCATTTTTTTTGCACGCGAAATTTCAATCTTCGAACCTGCAGACAGACACCTCACGCTTAAGTTCAAAAAAAGAAGAACACCTGGAATAATATCGTTCTCTTAAGTGTGTTTCTTTCGATAATCCGGGCACACAGTACATACATAGCAGAACATAACTCCGCAGCGGCAGTATCATATACGGCAAGTTCACATCGACATTCATCTCATAAATTTTCTCGGATTTTCTTCATTCAATAGGCATTTTATTGAACATTTCCTCATTTTGCAGTGCCAATTAACTTCAAATTTTTCAACTTTCACTTCCGTTTCCCCGTAGCAGCGTCGAAGCTCAAGTTATTACTGCAAGAATTGACGTCAGAGTAACAGCCAACCTTGTCTATCTATTGAAATTGGAACGCAGCCAAAAGGAGAGGTATTGATCATTGTAGCGATCACATTGAATTCAACACTATAAACATCACAAGACATAGCCGAGTTTACACAGAATAGTCAAAATCTCAAGTAACTCTTTGAATCACTTTGTATAGTATTGGAAAGTGTTTGTAACCTAAAGCGGGTATAAAAATAGTAACATTGTCATAGACGAAGACATTTGTTCCATCACCAAAGCCACATTCAAGAAGGCATAAACTGTCATTTAATATAACAGAGCAACGCATCATAACGCAACCAAGCGACATAATCATATCATATCATATCATTGGAGCTCATCAGGATATCATTATCATCATCTTGTTCTTATAGACTTTTGCATTCATTCGACAACATTCAAATTTATCATATACAACACCATGAGCATACGAGAAACATTCACATTCAAGAAACTTATTCTGGTGCTCAAGACATACTCACGGTTCATAGGACCCGGGCTAATGGTTAGTGTAGCGTACATGGATCCCGGAAACTACTCTACCGCTGTTGCTGCTGGCTCGGCTTACAAATATGACTTGCTATTCCTGATTTTTTTATCGAACTGTCTTGCTATTTTCCTTCAGATATTAGCTGCTAAACTTGGAGCCGTAACTGGACTTGATTTGGCTGCCAATTGTAAAGCTAATTTCTCTTTCAAAACGAATTTGTTTATCTACATTTTGGCGGAAGTCGCAATCATTGCTACAGACTTGGCTGAAGTAGTTGGTACAGCCATAGCATTGAATATCTTGTTCAAGTTGCCTCTTTTCGCCGGAGTCATCCTCACAGTCGTAGACGTGCTTATTGTATTGATGGCATATAGGCCGAAAGGTCCTTTACTTTTCATCCGGATCTTTGAATCATTTGTTACTGTTTTAGTTGCAGCAACTGTAGTTTGTTTTGCTATAGAATTGTATCAAGTCAGTCATGATCCACTGATTAAATTTTCTGTTGCAGAAGTTATGAAGGGCTTTTTACCCAATGAAAGCATCGTAGATCTGTCCGACAGAAAGGGTGGGAACGGAATCTTCTTGAGTTTGGCCATTTTAGGAGCAACTGTGATGCCTCACTCCTTATATTTGGGTTCGGGGTTGGTTCAGGCCAGATTGAAGGACTTTGATATCAAGAATGGCTTCTATAGGCCATTGCAAAGAAAGTCTGCCAATTCTGAATTGCAGCAGACTCAGGTAGAAGAAGAAGAATTGCATGCTATTGAATCATCAGCTGAATCTGACTCGATCACTCCCTTGGCTACTCCCTTGGTGAATCCATTTGATAGGAACGTAAGATTTGAGAAAGATAATGAAGTTGCAACTATAGACGATGACGAGGACGATAACTACCGTCCTTCTATCCACGCCATCAACGACACGATGAGCTACACCATAGTAGAATTGGTAATTTCGCTATTCACAGTAGCACTTTTTGTCAATGCTGCAATTTTAATTGTTGCTGGTGCCACTTTGAACGCGGATAATAAGCACGAAAGAAGCAACTTTGGTGGTTTCTCGTTATTCAAGAGAGATGATGATGACGATGGTTCGGATTCAGATTCAGATGATGAAACCTATGAAAATGCAGACTTGTTTACCATTTACCATTTGCTTTCAAAGCATTTGTCGCCTACGGCAGGGTTTGTATTTGCATTAGCATTGTTGTGTTCGGGTCAAAGTGCTGGTGTAGTTTGTACATTGGCAGGTCAGATGGTCTCTGAAGGTTTCTTGTCGTGGAGCTTACCTCCAGTGACAAGAAGATTGATCACTAGAGGTTTGGCAATTGCCCCATGTCTTGTAGTTGTAAGCATTGCTGGTCGCGAAGGTTTAGCCAAGACGTTGAATGCCAGTCAAGTTGTATTGTCGATTCTTTTGCCAGTTGTCAGTGCACCTCTTATCATATTCACCTGTTCAAAGGAAATTATGAAGGTACCTATCTACGTCAGAGACGGAGATGAAAGCGTCGATATCGTCTACGAACAACCGGAAGCCGTTACTCTCTTCGAGGATGATGAAATCACTCTACCTGCCACTACTCCTAATGGAAAACCACGAAGATTCAAAAGTACAGAGCCTGCTATTCGTTTACAAGATTTGCGTAACTCGCATCCTTGCGCTGGTTGGGAGGATGATGAAGACGAACACGTAAATCATGGAAGCGAAGAGCAACATTACCTTCTCAATCTGAATAGTGCTGATGGCATCAGTACCAATACTCCATATCCACGTCGTTTGTCGGCTGTAGCTATCCTGGCTACCGTCAAAACTACAAGTAACAGAGAAGCAACCCCAGTTAAAGTATCACTGAGTGTAAATAGCTCAAATAGTTCCAGTGCTACCGGTGCCAACACTTCGACAGAACCCACATCGGGCCCTTTCCCAGTGGAGATCTACGAAGATGCCGATCTTGATCTCTATAGAATACAGGGCTACAAGGACTTCAGCAACAGTCCATTGACGGCGTTTATTGCTATCTTGATCTGGGGATTTGTTACATGCTTGAACTTGTACTTGATAGTCAGCATGATGTTGGGGTACGACGTTCCTTTGTGAAAATACCTATTTATAGACTTGCATTTACATTATCAGCTTATACTACTTGAAGTATCCTTGTAGAATCTTTGGTGAAGTCAGATTATTTAGCTTAATAGTCAATTCATTGGTTCCAGTCAATAACTTGTGTTCTAATTGTATTGAAATCCACCTCGTTATTATCCCTACTACAACTGCGATGACAAGATAACGCAACCCGTTCGAGACAGTGGTGCCATTTTTACTTATGTGCGCAATTAGTATGTTAACTATGTTTTTTGGGTGAATGCATAAGAAAAGATTCTGTTCGAAGAAACCCCCTCTAAAAGAGTAATATAGATAAGAAGAGGTATGATAATTAACAATTTAAAGATTCGAGATAATAGCACTGATTATGTCACATATTTGCAAAGTTTTTCCAACAATTGCAAAAGAAGTAGGCTATTACTATCTTACGTAATCTAATTACTGCAACTTTTAGAAGTTTCGTTACCGCCGCGTCAATAACTCTGCATATACTTTAAATCATAAAAAAGGCTGCAATTCAAACTACGTTAAATAATAAAACGACCATCCTATATAGATAAATATTCGAACAGTTCCGTTCATACGTATAAAAATCTGATTTATTTGATTCGGGAAATAATCATCTTGTCAATCTCGAACAAATAATCTAGGTACCCGCGAAGTAAACATTGTTATTCTAACAAACTCTATACTCTATAAGTCAGACAAGTCCATTTTTTGGGAAATATAGTCTTCATCATCGCGTACAGGGATATTATCGTCTCCTGAATTCTTAAATTGTGCTTCCATCTGGGACAACATCCAAGGAGTGTAGAATATCAATAAGACCAAACTGCCCAAAAAGATAAAGAGACTATCAAGAAGAAAGAGGTAGATTTCTAGTGCCATTAGTTTTCCGGTTCTGCCCCCTAAAAACTCAAGTAAACGATAAATTGATCTGGCAAATATCATCAACGAAGCAAAGACCAACAGCACAAGACTTACTTTCCAATTGATAAAGTAACCACCCAAGGATGAAATACGCGCCAACTTAGTAGGATGACGAGAGCACTTGATGAAGAAGAGTACGACACAAATCATGAAACAGCCAAAGAAGAGAAGCTGGACTGCCAAACCTCCAATTGCAATTCTTTCGCCGGTCTCCACCAACGAGCTCAGAGCCATCATACCTCCTCCGCCGCTCTGCAAAAGTAACGAAAGGATGTCACCCGCAACAAAGATCTTGGTAAGCTTCATTATTGGGATAATTGAAAGATGGCTTGCTTCTAAAGTCTTGACAACTTCTCCGAAAAGCATATAGATAGTAGCAGCCATGAAAGTTGGACCAAGTAACAAACAAAGGGACTGGGCAATAAAAGCACCCAAGCTTTCAGGGCTAAAGTGACCTACTGCTCTGGCAATATAGCCAATAACTTCCAACGCCAAGCCGATTGTAAAAGGAATAGTCATACCAAGGTACCTGTTCAGTTTTTGCTTTGTCAAATAATTGGCGTACTTGATTTTAACAAATACGGTTAGTGCGATCAGAACTGCTAGCAAAATACCATACACAGCAACTTGGACGACGTTTCCCGGAAGCAGCGGTGTGTAGAAATAAAGTTTCCAATCGTTGTCAGACATGTTGATTTATGAACTTAATGGTTATCTTGAATAATATCTATAGTATGATAGCAATATAATTAAGTCTGTTTAGTAGAAATAAGATCTAACCAATATTATAGAATTATATAATTTCAAAAATTAATACTATTTTTCGTAGCGTAGAATATATGTTCAAAATTATTATGGATATAGCCCTCTTTTATATCCAATATTGCTACAAATTCCTGGTTGCGGCTATGTCTGTTTCTATTTACGATTCGCGCGGCAAACCATATCGAATATACAATATTGTTGTTAATTTCAGCTGTTCTGGCTGCGGTTGGTTCTGTTACTATTTATGTTGCGTGCGGCCAAACTTCACCGATTACTCCTTCTGCCTCACCTTAAAAATCTCTATAGATACAAACGGACTGAAACCCGAATTATGCAGAAATAATAAAAGAACGGGAAACTTTCGGTTTACTCTGAGACAAAAATAGTAGAATAGGTGGATCAAGAATTGTCAGAAAATATCTTTCCGAAATGATGTTATCTATGCAACGAAGTCGAACTGAATATCAAATGAATTGTTTTCATGCAACTACTGTGATTGATACTTACTTCATCTATAAAAAGTACACTTCCTATTTAATTAGATCAAAAGATCTCTGAATACCAATCGAAAGTAAATAATATACGAGGCATACACATTAATGCCTATTGCACAAATTCCAAAATGTAGGGCGCAAAGGAGCCAGTTCTCACTATCAGACCACATCAGGTTGAGTGACGGATTTACTATCATATACATCGTATGTAACAGTAAGAGCAATATCTTCCCTATCGACCTTCTTGAATTGGACCTCAGTTTGTGATAACATCATAGGCGTATAGAAACTCAATAAAAAGATACTGGCTATACTGACAAACATGCTATCGAGAATTACGAGATAATGTTCAGAAGACATTAGGTTTCCATCTCTGCCCTGAATAAATTCACATACACGATAAATTGATCTAGCAAATATTAATAACGAAGCAATTACCAACAGCATAAGATGTACCTTCCAACTATTCTGGAACCTACTCAAGGAGGATGTCAAATTTGAAATTTTGGTGGGATTACGAGTGCACTTCACAAGAAAGAGTACTACGCAAATCATGAAGCAGCCAAAGAAGAGAAGCTGGACAGCCAAACCTCCAATTGCAATTCTTTCGCCGGTCTCCACCAACGAGCTCAGAGCCATCATGCCTCCTCCACCGCTCTGCAAAAGTAACGAGAAGACATCTCCTGCCACAAAGATTTTGGTAAGCTTCGCTATTGGAATAAGCGAAAGATGGCTTGCGTCTAAACACTTCACAATTTCTCCAAAAAGCATATAGATAGTAGCAGCCATGAAAGTTGGACCAAGTAACAAGCAAAGAGACTGGATGATATATGCACCCAAGTTTTGGGGGTCTGAATGACCAACAGCTCTACCCACATAGCCAATACATTCTAGAGCCAAGCCAATTGTAAAAGGGATCATAACAACGAAGTACCTTTTCAGCTTTTGCTTTTCCAAATAATTGGAGTACTTCAATTTTACGAACACACTTAGACAGATCAGAATGGAAAGTAGAACAGCATATTTGCTAACCTGGAAAAGGTTTACCCCAAGCAGAGGAGTATAATTGTAAAGTTTCCAATCGTCTGTTGACATCTTGAATTTTAATTGCTATTTGTTCAGATTGATTTGGGATATTCTACTCTTGAAAATGAAGTAATAAAGAAGTGTTCTTGATAATCAATACTGAAAAATGTAATGTGGTAAAGAACAAACTTCAAGCAAAAGCTTGAATTGCTACTCTACGAAAGATAGCTCTCTCAAAATATATCAATCTTGCTACGACCATCTGCTGCGGCTAACCCTATTTGCGCAATCTTATATATACGAGTTTTGGCTTGCTTGCATCAACAATATGTGCAATTTATTTTTTCTGTGAAATACGAATACTAATTCTAAGTTCTAATACAGTGGCTGTGCAACAGATGGGCTATGCCGCGATATGAAAAATTATACGGATAGAGGTTCAGTTTCAGGAACGGAATACTTTTGATCTGTCCGAATGCTCGAGTCCTTGTTCTGTTCTTCTGTGTAACATAACATACCAGGAGTATAGAAGACAATCATATGAAGGGCGGCCAGAGCTATGAGATGGCTGTCAAGTAAGAAGAGATACTTTTCATCTGAAATAAGGATTCCATTGGATCCTTGTAAGAACTCAATTACCCTGTAGACTGACCTTCCAAGAATGAGTAGCGACGCAATTCCTAACAGACCAACATGGACTTTCCAATTTTGGATAATGCTCGAACTGGCTGAATTCATGATAGCCCGCTTGGTGGGAGAATTGGAGCATTTGATATAGAACATCAAAATACAAAGAATAAACAATCCAAAAAATACCAATTGCACAAACAAGCCAGCTAAGATTATCTTTTCGCCGATATTGTAGAGCACTGTCAGATCGTTTGTAGTAAGGGAGCCACCTGTGCTTTGTAAGGTTAATGATAACAAATCTCCACCGACAAATATTTTGGTGAGTTTTGCAATGGGGAGTATTGAATGCTGGCTCGCATCTAATGTCTTCACAATCTCTCCAAACAGCATGTAAATCGTCGCAGCCATGAACGTAGGTCCTAAAAGTATACACACAGCTTGAATTATAAATCCGGCTAAAGATTGTAAATCGTAATGGTTTATAATTCTGCCAATGAAGCCTACAACTTCGAGAACCAAACCAATTGAGAATGGAATCATCATGAGATGAAACCTTCTAAGTTTGGTCTTCTGCAAGCTGGAAGAGTACTTCGTATCAAGATGCCAGCTATAAAAGATATGAATTGCCAACATGACTGCAAACACTGCTGCGAATTGGATATTCACCCCAAGCATCGGAATGTAATTAAATGCCTTCCACTCCATTGCTACTGTAGATTAATAAAATATACTAAAGAAATTAAAAAAGTGATATTGTTGGCTTATGGTTTCATGAAAACTCCTTTGGTAGAGCACAATTGTCAATTAGAGATAAATGTTTGAATGAAACAAATATTTAAAATTTAATTGGCATCAACATGGGATTTAAGATAACAGGTTTGGCCCAACGTACAGGGGGTAGATTACGATCGGAACTGCGCCCGTATTTTATATTTTTGTATACCGGCCCACAGCAATGAATTTCTCGAATAAGTGGGGGATGATACAAACGCGAAAGCTGTGTATTAATGTGAAAAGTTGTTTCAGAAACGGAAGAACCAGGTGAAATTTTGCTCTAGGCAAGTCCGTAAAAATAGAATTACTTAGCGGTTATTGTACTTCCCAGGCGCACCTACATAAGTACATTATGTAAGACGTGCGTGAGGCTTCAAGAGAAGAGAAATTGGCGTTCGACTCCAAGAAAGTTGATAGAGAACTCTGTCAGCCAATTTTCCAATTGCCTATTCTGCTATTGTTTTCAATAATGTTGATAACCAGAACTACGTTTTTTTGATTCTAGTAGCCTAAAGCATTTTCTAGAAACTACAGTTAGATTTTGAGATATTGTAGAACAACTGAAAAACATCAGTCTGATAATTTTCTATCTACATAATATTTGATGCGACACCTGCTGCAAATTGCAAAAAAGGGTTATGGTTCATACAGTCTCAAATGAATTATTATTTTTCTGATTTATTCTCTTCTCCTCGATCCAAGCAATGACGAATCTATGAATGTATCTGGCAATCAAGATTTACTTCAAGTTTGTCCACGTATCTATATAAACCAGAATTGTTGCTAATTTTCCCTATCAGAATTGATTTTGCGGCAATCGCGAAAACGCAAATAGTTGCAACTGAAACCAGACGTGATTCGTTTGAATTTTGAATATGGGTGAAGTTTGTGCGATTTATACGAATTCGTAATAATCAGCAATCCTCAATAATATTATTTCAATCAGTTCAACTAAGACTGAATACATTCTACATGTTGTTTTACAACCGATTTTATTATCTTATTGAACTGCTACAAACAAAACAGCATCTTCAATTAGGATGCTAAGCAAGCTTAAGCATCGTAAGTGGAAGCAGAAATGTTACCACCTCTACCGGTCCAGTTGACGTGGATCCAGTCACCCTTAAGGAAGTCGTTTTCCTTACCTGGCAAGACCTTGAAGGTGTGGGCACCGAAGTAGTCTCTTTGGGCTTGCAACAAGTTAGCTGGCAACATGGCCGATCTGTAACCATCGTAGAAGGACAAAGCGGTGGTGAAAGCTGGAACTGGAACACCGTATTGAACAGCCTTAGCAATGGACGATCTCCATCCGGATTGGGCCTTGGTGATAGCGTTCTTGAAGAATGGGTGGAACAACAAGTTTTCCAAGTCTGGGTTTTCTCTGTAGGCAGAGGTGATTTCACCCAAGAAAACAGATCTGATGATACAACCACCTCTCCACATCAAGGCAATAGCAGGGTTGTTCAACTTCCAGCCGTATTCCTTAGCGGCTTCGTTGATCAACATGAAACCTTGGGCGTAGGAGATGATCTTGGAGGCGTACAAGGCTTGTTCCAAGTCGTCGACAAATTGCTTTCTGTCAGTGATTGGCGATTCACCGGAAACAGTTGGACCTTCCAAAATTGTGGAGGCTCTGACTCTTTCATCCTTCAAGGCAGAAAGACATCTGGAGAAAACAGCTTCACCAATCAAGGTAACTGGCATACCCAAGTCAAGGGCGTTGATAGCAGTCCACTTACCAGTTCCCTTTTGACCGGCAGAGTCCAAGATCTTTTCCAACAATGGAGTTCCGTCGGTTGGATCGTTGAAGTAAAGAATATCTCTGGTGATTTCAATCAAGAAGGAGTCCAAAACACCCTTGTTCCATTGGGTGAAGACGTCTCCGATTTCCTTGTCGGTGAATTTACCAACTCTCTTCAACAAGTCGTAGGCTTCACAGATCAATTGCATGTCACCATATTCGATACCGTTGTGGACCATCTTGACGTAATGACCGGAACCAGCGTCACCAACCCAGTCACAACATGGCTCGCCGTCAGACTTGGCAGCGATAGACTGGAAGATGTCCTTAATGTGTGGCCAAGCGTCCTTGTGACCACCAGGCATCAAAGAAGGACCATTACGGGCACCTTCTTCACCACCAGAGACACCAGAACCGACGAAAAGAATTCCCTTTTCATTCAATTCTTCGTAACGACGGTTAGAGTCTGGGAAGTGGGAGTTACCACCGTCGATGATGATGTCGCCCTTTTCCAAGTGAGGCAACAATTGCTCAATAAAGGCGTCAACAGGCTTACCGGCCTTGACCAACAAGATAATTCTTCTTGGTCTCTTCAAGTTGGCAACCAATTCCTCGATGGAACGGGCACCAATGATGGACTTGCCCTTGGCTTCGTTAGCAAGGAACTCGTCGACTTTCGACACGGTTCTGTTGTAGGCAACAACAGTGAAGCCGTGGTCGGCAGCATTGAGGATCAAGTTTTGGCCCATGACGGCCAAACCGATCAAACCGATATCACCACTGGCAATAGTGTTAGTAGGACTGAGATGGGCTGAGAGCTGTGCGAGTCTAGCAGACATTTTGAATATGAGCGACTATTTTGCAAATGGCAGTCAATAACGATGAAATTGTGCACCGTACTGTTTTGCTATAGGGCTTGTGTATTGGACTTAATGTTAATTATAGCGTGGAATGAGATGCTGTATGGCAAGGGCAAAGACGATTTATAAGCTAGGATGCACTGAAAAATTCGGAGTGAAAAATTCAACGGAAATTCGAGCCAGGACTTTTCAAAGACAAATGGATTTTCCACGTCGAAGTTCGCCAATGAGCTCAATGTTAGAGAAGAGCAACTATATAGACGGCGGCCGGCGAGATCAGCCTGTTATAAGAAAAAAGAACATCGAATTCTGGCTTGTCCGAAACCTGGGCCTCGGATGACAGTGCAACGAATACTCGGAAAAACCCCGCCACGGGGAAATGTATCCATGGATCAGCAATAGGAATTGGCAATTGCGATGGAAACAAAGGCTGCTAGACCGGACTGGATGGACATGTAAAGCTTATACATACGTAGGAGCAGACATATTTAGTAGTTGTAGATAGCAATGGAGAAGAAAAGAAGTCGACAATAATACGGTAGTAGCGAGATTGCTCACTATATATAATCCTGGACTTCGGACCATTGCCTGTACGGAGGATTGTGTTACGGCGAGGATAGATTAGTGAGCGGATGGGACGTGGCCGTGGAAAGACAAATTAGGGAGCCTAGAATAGAGAGACTGTTGCGACAAAGTAGCGAGACTTGTGGTACGGTTGGAATGGAAATGGCGATACGATCCACTCGAACCGACGAAGCACGTTCTACAGACATCTACTGGTTCTACGCGATATACATGGACGATTGGAGTCAGCAGAGACTCCGAAGATAGCTTTTCTGAACTTGTACAGATTGCCGTAATGGCACAATTACACATACCAGGTGGATTACTATTCATTTCGCGTCCAAAGATGTCGCTATTTCATTCGCGATTGCTTCCTACTCTGGCACTACCGATTATCCACCCAACAGATCGGTACCGAGAATGGATGTATAGCCGTAGCAACACTTGCTTGGTTCCTATTCTCACAATTGTAGCCAGCTGGATGTAGTGTCTGGTTCCGCGGTTCCAGCTAGCTGAGTCTGGCTACTTCCTACTCTACTCTACTCTCATTACTAATGTTTTAACCGTGCTTCATTCCTGCTCCTCTACCTTCTCTTACTAATCTCGGCTGGGCTTGTCCCACCTGGTACCCGGAAATGGCGGTGGGCACAAAATTTTCACGGTGACTCAAACACAGACATTGCTACAGAAACCCATCCATAGACCAGCAGCGATCATTCGAAGAATAATTCAATCTATTCTCCCCCCGAAGATTCTCTTTCACGCCGTCCAATCGCAATCGTGAACTAACTCAACTCTATTTCGCAACCATTGCAACCTTCTCGTCTTCTCCCTCGTTCTCCTCTACTCTTCAATCTCTTTCACTTTCGCATGTCCCTCAACCTCCGTTCGGGTTTTCCCTTTCAATCGTCCTCTGCTTCTCTTCCTTCCACCCCAGATTCGCCCGAAGTCGCTCTTCCTGTGCACTCTTGTCCAAATCAAGCAAAACCGGTGGCTACACCTCCGACAAGTATGTGCACTTCTGGTTGTTCCAAAGTCTTTGCGAATCCTCACCTGTGACATTAATCGACTTCCGGTGCTCCATGCCTACAATTCGAACTCTAATCTTGCATCTTGTGTCAGCCCACGGCTGCTACTTACCTTTCGATCTCGCCAATATCATGCTCTTTCGCCGAAACTCCGTCATGTGACATTCACCTCTCCATTTGTCCACTCTTCTTCCTCTTCTCCATCTACACCTTTTAGTGGGTGTTAATCTATCGGGTCACGTGATACGACATCTGTGCTGTTCGTGGGGGACGTGGGGGTTCCTCCACTTACGAACTCATTCTCTGAGTCCCCCAATTTTCCCTGCTATAGCCTGGAAACGGAAGCGTTCCTACTTTTGTGTTTTGCACCCACCACCATGTTTCCTATCGGGAAACTTGCGACACGCTGTCAATTGGTTTGAGCTTGTAGTGTCTCTCTGTGAAGTCCTATAAATTCACCGAGTAATTATTAATTCACCGAATACTCTTGAATTTATTATTGTCGTGATTGGAACCAGAGAATGTAGCAATTCCACATTCCGCCAATCATTTCACTAACAGAATCTCACGCCATATCGTCTCAGGAATATTTATATAATGAATGTGCAATTGCACAAGTTCCGATCTCTCCCAATCTAATTATCTTATTATGGCCAACAATTCTTTCACAAATGGCGAATCATATCACTATCGTCAGCCAAACAGTCCAATTGAAAAAAAAACCTTGTGGTTATTCCATTTGCTGAAGTGGTAATCAATTAATACAGAAAAGTATGGCTGCGAAATTAATCTATTCGCAGTATTTCGCTACAAATTCTTTAAGGATGCTTTAAGAGAATGACGATTTCTTCTAATATTGCCATCCGCAATCTCTGCCAATCATTTGCACAGCCATTTAAACAAGCTCTTGTTAATTGTGGCGGTCGCAGCTACTTTTCGTATTCCCCAATTTATCTACCCCAGAATATTTAACACAAGATCAATTTCTTGTCGCAGCCATAGTTGCAGAAGAGATTTTGCTGTCTTATCTAAATTTCTACCACTATCGATGCACTTCTCAGCCAAGCTTTGAGTTCGCCATTCGGGCTTAATATGAGCACCAGTATCAAGAAAAAAAAGCCAATACTCTCCACCGATACAAGCTGGTTTTCCACTGATTATGGAGTAACACAAGGGCCCCCGTATGCAACTTCTGGCCCGTGCTTATGTAATTCCACTCAATTAGATTAGCGATGTCCAGATGATATCGAGTCACGTGCGATTACTACATTTTTTTCCGCTATATACCGATCAGTGAAAGATTAGTAGTACCTATGATTTTTCTGGACAAACTCATTATATATAACAAACACGTTCTTTCTGACTGTTTTCTAGATAAAAAAATTTCTTAATAGATAACTGCTACTGAACATATACCGCTAGGCTTGTTCGTCTGTATATACCTGGAATCTTCCTTACTCTAGACTGGTTTTTCCCCACATTTCGCAGCTACTCGAATCAGATTTTTCAATTTTCAGATTTTTCAGATTTTTAACTAGATTTCACACCGAAATTAGCCCTAACTATTTATTAAAAATATTCCAACTAGAATGCCTATCCCTACTGCTCACGGTGGTATATTAAATGACTTGGTCATTCGTGACTCTGCTATCAAAGATCAGTTGGTCCAAGAAGCTGCTGGTCTTCCTGCTTTGACTTTAACTGAAAGACAGCTCTGTGATTTGGAGTTGATCTTGAATGGAGGATTCTCTCCTTTGAAGGGTTTCTTGAATGAAGAAGACTATAACTCAGTAGTTTCAGACTTGAGATTGTCTTCTGTGACAGACAAGAAGTCCGGCAAAGGTTTGTTGTGGCCCATTCCCATCACCTTGGATCTCTCTCCAGAGACTGCTGCTCAGTACAAGGTAGGTGACAGAATCGTCTTGAAGGACTTGAGAGACGAGAAGGATCTCGCTATTTTGACAGTTGAGTCGATCTACAAACCCAATAAGAAGCTCGAAGCCGAAAAGGTCTTTAGAGGTGACCCAGAACATCCTGCTATCAAATACTTGAATGAAACTGCTGGCGATGTCTACATTGGTGGTTCTCTCCAGGGGTTAAGCTACCCAAGACACTACGACTATGTCGAATCGAGAAAGACCCCTACTGAGCTCAGAGCCGAGTTCGAGAAGTTGGGATGGCACGACCAGAACATCGTGGCTTTCCAAACCAGAAATCCTATGCATAGAGCTCACAGAGAGTTGACCATTAGAGCTGCTAAGGATATCGGTGAAACCGGCCACATCTTGATTCACCCAGTTGTTGGTTTGACGAAGCCAGGTGACATTGACCACCACACCAGAGTCAAGGTCTACACGCAGATTTTGAAGAAGTTCCCTGACGGCTTGGCTACCTTGTCGCTCTTGCCTCTTGCCATGAGAATGGGTGGGGACAGAGAAGCCTTGTGGCACGCTTTGATCAGAACCAACTACGGTGTAGACCACTTTATTGTCGGTAGAGATCATGCTGGTCCTGGTAAGAACTCGCAGGGTGTCGACTTCTATGGTCCTTACGATGCCCAAGACTTGTTGGCCAACTACGAAGATGAATTGACGATCAAGATCGTTCCTTTCAGAATGGTCACCTACTTGCCAGAAGAAGACAGATACGCTCCTATTGACACCATCGACACCTCCAAGGTAAAGACTGCCAATATTTCTGGTACTGAATTGAGAAACAGATTGAAGACTGGTGACCACATTCCTGAATGGTTCTCGTACCCAGAAGTGGTCAAGATCTTGAGAGAAACCAACCCTCCAAGAGCCAAACAGGGTTTCGTAATTCTCATTGACAACTCCAGCAAGAACGGTGACTATCTTGGATTTGCCTTGCAATCCACCTTGAACCAATATTCCGGTGAGCGTCGTATCACCAAGTTGAGCTCCGCTCATGTGGATGATTTCATCATCAACGAGTTAGTTAAGGCTGGTTCTGGTGTTATCATCCCAACCACTACTGGTGTCGACTCAATTGTCAACTCTGTTGGAAAGGGTAATGTCTTGACCGTGAAATCTGGCAAGGATGCCCAAACTGAAAAAGGCGAATTTGCCTTGAACGGCAGCGAGTTGTCCGTCGTCATCAAGGATATTGTCGAATACTTGCACCAACAAGGCTTCTACTAAATTTCATTCTAGAACATATTTTTGGGGTTTATAATTTCTTTCACTTCGTAGCATCTATAAACAACTAGCTATAAAATACAATTGCAATTACAATAACAATAACATTAAGTACCTGAAGAATTCATAGTAATTAAAATAAAGAAATAAATATACTTTATACATTTTGTTCCGTTAGTTCGTGAAATCCCAAAATTTACTGGAAACAGGTGATAGGAAAAAACATCGAGTATCAATGTCGTTTGAAACGAATGCCGACATCAATCTCAAATGATAAATTGTACAAGGAGTGATCCCAAAAATTCTTTCTTTGTTCTGTAGGGCCATTTAATTTGGCTGATCGGAAGTACTGAATATTATTACTTTCTTGTTTGCGACAATTTTCTAGAAGACAAATATGTAGCTCTGTTCTTCAAAGCCTCTGCAAATCCCATGGCAATGGGCCAGACGGGAGCATCTGCCAATATCCTGATGCCCAAATAAAGTGACTTTGTAGATAAATTGATTTTCTTGATCTCCTGGGCAAGTTCCTTGCTAATGCTGTCTAGCTTTTCAATCTTTTCCTTAGTATCTCCAGAAGTAATAATATCACCAGTGACACCTTCTTTCTTTTCAATCAAATCTCCGATGTTGTGAACGGTCTTATCATCAATAATATTATTAAAAGCTCCATGTGCTTGTTTCGTCAAAAATTCAGAATAAGAAGACTTGAGAACTGGCGACAACACCTTTTCTACTTTTAACATGATAGTTTCACATGACAACCAATCCACGAGTTCTCTATCGTTGAACTTGGTGCCCTTCTCGAACTTTGCTTCCAAGAAATCCAAATAAGTGGAAACTAGAAGTATAGCTACAAACAAACATGCGACAAAGAAAACTGGCGATCTTAGTGAAGTTTGTTTGATATCATAGTTAATAGTTTCAATGTTGTAGATCCATAATTGAATGATCTCGAAACAATGAGGAAGACTTGCTCTAATATTTTCATGGAGAGGTTCTTGGATCAATAACAAATTCAACTGGGAATTCATGCTTGACCATTCCTTTCTGAGAATTGCTGCTATTATTGGATTGAAATTCAATTCCAACTTAATCTTCAACAAAGAATGCAAAGGTAAAATTAATTTGAGCTCATTCTTCGAATTCAACAAGTGTCTACTGTACGAATCAATTTGCAAAGTCCCATTGTTCTTCAAAAACTTTCCTTCCCATGATTTGACCATCTGTTCCAATTTTGGTTTGTGGTTAAGCTTCCAATTCAAATATGTAAACCGTTGCTTCATGGACGAAACCTCAGTCTGAACCAACTCGTGCAAGTATATCAAGAGAGCGAGTGCGTTGTTTAGCGAAAGTTTTGGTTCGTATGGATTAACAAGTGTATTGTCCTTCAAGAGTTTCAATAACGAGTCCTGAGATTCGCCATTACTGAGTTCTACCAATTTCATTTTATTTTCCTTAGACAATTCCTTAAACCATGCTTGTGAACCTTCACATTTCCACAATTCTTCATTGAAACAGTGGTTTCCGTTCTTCAAGAACTTCGAGTTCAAATAGATAGGCAATCCAATAATACTAGATCTGAATGTCTGCAACATGTAGAACATGTGTAATGTTCTAATTCTCAGCTGTGCCATGATAAAGTAGTCAAAGTTATTCTGAATGAGCTGTTGAGCTCTTTGACTACTAGTGTCTGAACCCACTGTCTCCAATATGCTAGGTGGTGGAACCAAAAACTGCTCAAGAGACTCGTTGAAATTAGTCGATTTGATGAGACCAATCATAGACTTAATCTGTCTAGAAGTAATGTCAACCATATTGGGCTCATTTAAAAACATAGAAATGAAGATATGCAATACCAAACACTGGTGGGCCATCAATGGGACTTTTTTGAACTGCAAGTTGTCCAAAGTGATCTCCTTCTCAAAGAAACTCTGGATGTGGAACTTAGACAAATTGAACAAAAGCAATGTGTTCGAATCGTGAAACGAATACAATGCGCCTATGGAAGCCATGGATAGCAACAATGGTATGTTCTCGAAATTGTCAACCATTGGGTTCTTCAATGATGGCAAATGGATGAAGGGGAAGTACTTGTTGAATTCTAATTCGTATAACTTCATGTACCTGTTCAAATCATCGAGTGAAGGAAATTGTGAATCTGAAATATTGCTGATCAGAATGATTCTTGATCTCAACTCTTGCGAAAACGACGAGTGCTTGTCTTTCTTAAATGGTAAATCCATATTAAGGTCGCCTAATTGTAAACCACCTGGGTAACCAGTGCCAGAATCAAGTCTAGCCTGAGTTGGCAAACTGAAATTTGGTTTCAACTGGTTAACCAAGTCGTTCTGTCTAGTTCTGAAGAGAGTAGTCAACTCATTGGGCGAACCAGCATTTTCAGCACTATTTTGTTGAATTTGCGGCATCAGAGCCAACAACTTAGGCGAATTGAGTAAACTAGGAGGTTCAAAAAGACCTATATGCTGATTACTGGCTTGGAAATTTGTATCGTACGGTGTTCCGATGATTTCCTTGAGCCAATTGTCGTCGTCGTTATTGGATATACTAATATGCATACCTGTAGTTGTTGTGAAGGTGGTTCCTGGTGTGTTAATACTTTCAGAACTGCTCTTGTCTGTAGTGGAATCCTCTCTCTTTGTTCTTTTAACTGGAGGTGGATGCAAAGCCTGGGGAGCCTTCTTTTTCTGTATCTTTTTCTGGTCGATCAACGAAGTGTTCAAACTGAACGCGGCGGCATCTGGTCTCAATCCATTTTGCTCAAGCAATTGTTGCATCATGTTGACGTCGTTTAACGGACTGACACCGAACTCGAACGGGGTAGTGCCCTTAATATGGTGCGGGTGGTTTGGATTCAGAAACTGATGTGCTGCTAACATGTTAGTGCCATTATTGTTTTTACTACTGTTCACATTCTCAAGAAAGAATTGTTGTAGGTTTTTGATCGACTTTTGTTTTGCAGCAGTAGAAGCACCTGCTGTTTCTGTTGCTGAAGTATCGTTCAAATCGAAGTTGTCGATATTGTTCCAGTCTAACATGTTGTAAGAGCTCAAATCGAGACCCGAAAGAAGCAAATTACGAGAATAGTCGTCTTGGGCAGACAACTGCGGTGTAGCAAAGTCTACTTGCATCGGTGCTGATTCCATATTGTTATGTTGCTGGATATTGAGCGCATCTTTTAAGCTGGCGTACGAGATATTGGAAGCAGCAGAGAAAGAAGCATGCCTATACTGAGCAGCAAGATTAGAGATATGATGATTAGTTGCACTATGAGAAACAGGCTCGTTATGCTGAGCTGTAGGTGTCAGTTTAGAACTTGGGATGTTTGGCGGAGAGAACAGCAGTTTCTGTTGAAGATGAGCAGGAATAGGTTTAGGTGCCACAGAATTGCGATTGGGTGACTCATTCAGCTGCGGTGAAGGTTGCTGGAAGTTGCTATTGCTGTTGACAGCGTTGGAAACGCTGGGTATTGAGCTGGCGAGAATCGGTGGAGAGGCATGGTTCAGAATAGATGGATGCGGCGAGAAAGCCCCTCCGTTATTATTCACGTTATTGTTGGCAGGCAGCAAACCTGAAAGTGTAAAGCCGGCGATTTCGTCGTGACTGTTATTGATGTGATTATGGAGACCGTTAGCGTTAGTGATAGATGTGATATTATTATTAGTATTGGTAGTGTTAAGGTTGTTGATGTGATTGTTATTGTGATTGCCATTACCTCCCCCATTACTTTTGCTATGACCATTGCCATTACCTTCTCCAAATATCGCCGTACGAAATTGTGGGTTGTTGTACGCTACATCATTTGTACGAGGAGGCGAGTATGGATACCCCAGCGAATCGCTCGCAGAATCGTCGTGTCGCAACTTGGGCATATCGCTAGAACCAATATTGAGTCCAAGTCCATCTCCAAACGATCCGTTGGGAAGCGGAGCGTTGGGCAGAGTGTTGTTTTGCAAAACTATGATATGTTCGTTGTTGTCCAAATCTTTTGTAGAACCTCTTCTCATGACATTTGGCAATGATGTGTGAAGCTTCTGCTGATGACGAAGCACCAAATCTCGACGTGCAAAACAACGACCACAAGCGGCACACTGGAAGGGTTTCTCATTTGTATGCGAACGCTCGTGACGTTTCAAATGCTCAAGACGAGCAAAAGCTCGTGTACAGATCGTGCACACATGAGGTCTGGGCTTGTCAGTCTTGATCTGCTGTGATTTTTTGGGAATCGGCTGTGTAGCTACTGGAGGATTAGCAGAAGATGAGCCGGGCGTCAGTGCTGTATCTGTAAACGATACTCCCGGCGTCAGCGAAGCAGACGCTGGAGATTTGCCGATATTGGGAACGCTCATGCTGTTGTGTTTATAGAATTAATGAATGGTATCAATATATGAAATAAGTGACCTTAATAATGAAAGTTAACTTGATGCAATGAATGTTTATGTGATCAGTAGCTATTAGTTGCAGAAAGAATATGTGAATTGTTTCGGGCAAGTAAATATATTTGTTGCTAGCTTCGTTAATGAATTGTACTTGATAGTATCTCGCTGTTCAACGACTATGAACTTGCAGCGGGTACCCTATATTATTAGCCGCTGCTGTGATAGCTTTACAAATAAGTACCGCTGCAGGAATGTCTGGCACTGGTAAATCTCGGAAGGGGATTTCAAAGTTCTGTCGAATGCAATCTTCTACAACACTCTGGTAAATGTCACTAGATCGAGAGTCCGAAGGCTTTTTCTATGGCTCCGGTGGCACTAAGAACGATCTTGGCAATTTGGAGTCAGCGAACGTGTAAGTTCCAGTGGAAAGATCCTAGCAAGAGCTTCAAATGTCGATGACTACAAAGAAGAAGATAAAACGATTGCAAAGGGTCGGGTGGTGGAATGTACAATCGGAGTCAGTGCTAGTTGGCTTCAAATGGTGCCTCGTTGACCTTCAGATTTGTTGGCGAAAATGTCGGGCTATACACTGGACTTTTTCAGACAGAAAAACTTGAAATTCAGTAGTTCTTATTCTTGCGCTACTAGTTTCTATGGTGTATCTGGCTATGCTGTGGAAACCAGAAAGCTCGTCTACTTCACTATAGCTATCGCAGACTGGGATACGAAATCCTCTAATGAACTTTATAAATAGTGTCCGTGGAAATGTAAATTGAATTTGAATTTTTCTTGCGAATGACTGACTGAAAAAAAGTGGAAGACACTTCAAGACTTTTTTCGCGAGTGTCTGGGGTAAGGGGCAGACGTGCAGGAGGTGGAAATGGGGTCAAGAAAGTTAGCACAACGCCCAGTCTGGTGCTGTTTTCGCTATTGACAGAAAGCCTTCTATTAGAAGTCTATACTTTTTCAGAAAAAAAGAGAATCGTCCAATTTCACCGGTTGGCGGCCGTTTGATTAAACCATTTTGGTTTTATGTGTGTGTCTCAGAGTCGGGCAGGAATGCGCGACATTTTCGGGAATTTGTCTGAATCTCGGACTTGACGGTCACTTGTGTAATATTACATGTCAAGTTGCAGGAAATTGTGGGGGATTTTTTATTGGTTGCCAGACAAAAGTGGTAAAAATAATGTCGTCCTCTCGTTGACCTGTCTAATTTGGCCGAGTTTTTCTCGCTTCAAAATGATTCGGGAGTGCATTGAGCAATTTCCCCGGATTCAACTGATTCAACCGATTCGATTATTCACCCCCAGTACACCCTCTCGCTATCGGAGGATCAAATGCTGAAATAGGATGTGAATCCAGAACTCCTAGTCTACCATTAGCACGGGAACCGGTTGGGTTGCAATACCAATCTTCGGAGAAGTCTTCAATTTCGCTCGCATGGACGTTTCCACAGCAATTCAAATTTGTAATATACGCCCAATTAACACATACAATTTTCCGATAATATTGAGAAGTGGCGCCTAGTCTAAATTACGCTTGAAGTCTGCTCCGGATAACTTTCATTTTTTTGTCAGCCCCAGAATATTCCAAATAATGAAATGAGTTTGATCATAATCCTGAGCTCGCATGCAGAGAATATTCGGCGAAGCACCTCCAGATCTACTCTGCTCATAAAGCAAAACTCCTTCTGAACATCCAGTTCGAGCAGGGCAGCTCCTCCTGGGGTTTGCAAGTATCCCCAACCAATAAGGAATGTTGATGCTGCACCCAGAACAGACTAATACAGCCTCAAGAGTTGTGAATTAGCGGCCCAGCCAATTGGACGCAAGATCTTACAGGTTCCCGATAGCAAAAGCGGAGAATAGATAGTCGAATTAGATCTAATTACAAATGGGACGATAAGTTAAAAGTTACTTACAGAAGGACTTCAAGTTATGGGGCAATAATATTTTACAGATAAACAATTGACGAAGATTCTTGCTAACGCCTCAAAAATTAACATCACCACATAACTCCGAGCATTTGACGGATATTCAATTAGGACAATTTTCTCACAATTACTACAATAACTTCCAATTTAGCAAGTCGGCCAATACTACAAGTGGGCAACACCAACTACTCTGTGCTGATAGATATTTTGTGCACTATCTAATATCAGCTGGATTTAGGCAATTGTATATTTGTGTCACAAAAATAAACGAAAAATCAACATTCTTCCCCCTAATATATATTCTGGTTTTCATAAACTTCTGAAAATGTATCCTATTACATAATCATTCTGAAAAAGCAGGGCTGGAGAAGAGAAGTTTCAAACGAACTGCAGTTCAAATCCATTAGATAATGTATCATGTTTTGCCACAGCACCGGAATTGACGTAATTCTCCAATTTTCCGCAATATAGCGGAGGAAATCTGAAAGTCTAAATCTCCACTAAAAGACTCTAATCTTCTTGGTACCTTTCGGAGTTCCTTCTGTTTCAATTTTAGCAAAAGACTTACTGTAATTTAGAATTCTCTCGTTTCCAAATACTCAATCGGGCTTTGGTTGCATATTTATTAATCCCGATTTGTTCAATTCACCAGAAAAATGTTCAATTTTCGCAGCCACACTTAGTTAAATTGCACAGAGATAGTTCATGAATATGGAAAAATATGAACCCCTGAGACAGCTCATTCATTCAACTGTGTATCTGCAGTGGTTCAAGAAACATACTGATAGTTGCGTGGAAGGAAATGTGGAACTTTTCCGTCTTTGCATCACCTCTGGGCCGAGCCGATACATATCTACTTTGTGTTATTCGTTCTCGCTAGTTTTTTTATTAGTCCAAGAACATTCTTGTCAGCTAGTCTTATTGAATATCGATCACGTTGTATTCAGTCATAAATTAAGAAGGAATGTCTACATGAGTATGGAAGTATAAGTTATCTACTGAAGTATCACCGTATCGAAACAACTCGCTTCACATTTCGAGAAGCGATTGTCTACTTTCCTTCCATCTGATAAATTTTGACAGTGTTCTTGAAAATTGTTGAATTCACAGCCACACTTTTTTTAACACTACCAATTAACAATGGGTATGACAAATATGGATAAAAAGGTTCCACAGTAAACCTACAGAAGAGTTTTATAATTTTCTTATTGGTTGGAAAGGCAGAGTCTCTCACCCGAGCCGAATAACTATCCAGCATTCCGGCTAGAGATTCTAATTACGTACAACATGTCTGACTCCTTCGAGTGGCTTTAGTCGGATCATATCAAAGGAAAGAATTATGCAACAAATTATATATAACGCCTTCATTTCCGTATTCAATTGAAAAATCACCCCATCGTTTGGAGAACACTTGTGTCATCTTTTCGGAATCCAATATCAGTTCGTCATCAGTTCGTTATTTCTCGATAATGTCTTCTGCATCACAATCTGTAGAACTATTGGGCCAAGGTGCTGGATACGGAATCTTGGTCGGAGTCGGTGCCCTCTTCGCTGGCGGTATGATTTTGACTACAAAATTGTTACAAAAATATCTACACGAAAATTCTAATTCCACCGAAACTTTTGCTGTGGCTAACAGAAGTGTTGGAGTAAGTATTGACAGATTTTTAGACCTGTGCGTTATTTTTTTTTGTTGATAAGATTGCGGGTGCAAAATATAATTTTTTATGTTGAATACTAACCAAATACTGTAGACATTCCTTTCAGCTTCGGCAGTCTACTCATCCTGGTCATGGGCAACGGAACTATTGTGGACATCTACAATGGTGTACAACTATGGTATCCAGGCTTCCTATTACTATGGAGCTGGTTTAGCTGTACAAATTGCCGTGATGTCAGTGATCGGTATTCACGCTAAGAAAAAAGCTCCTACAGCACACACATCGTTAGAAATAGTTGAATTGAGATATGGCAGAGTTGGACATATACTCTATTTGTTCCTTGGTTTGGCAAATAACTTGCTTTCGTGTGCATCCATGATTCTTGGTGCATCAGGTGCCATTTCCATTATTGCAGGCAATTTGCATCCAGTTGCATCTACCATGCTTATTCCATTTGGAGTTTTGCTTTACACTGTAGTTGGTGGGTTGAAAGCTACGTTTTTGACTGATTTTGTTCACACATTGATCTTGCTCTTGGTGTTATGTTACCTCAATACTTCGGTTCTCACATCTGACCAAATTGGTGGTTTGGATGGTTTATACAACGCTTTAGTAAAGAAGGACGGTGAACGCTACATAGAAGGTAACTATGATGGTTCAATATTGACAGGTAAGTCTAGGGGGGCCCTATTTTTTGGTTTAATTTTAACAGCAGGTAACTTCGGATTGACTGTGTTGGATTCCTCATTCTGGCAAAAAACATTTTCAGCAAGTCCAAGAGCAACAGTTCCAGCCTACTTAATAGCTTGTTTCTTCATCTTCGCAAATGTATGGCCATTGGGTTCAATTATTGGTGGTGCATCTATTGTATTAGAAGGTACACCAGGCTGGCCCACTTACCCAAGGGAGATGACTCAATACGAAATTGATTCTGGTTTCGTTTTGCCTTATGTTTTGAAACAAGTATTAGGCAATGGAGGAGTTGGAGCTCTATTATTGGTCATCTATTTAGCTGTTACATCCACCGTCAGTGCACAAATGGTTTCAGTGAGTAGTATTCTCTCTTTCGATATTTACAAGAAGTATATCAACCCAAGTGCTCAGAATAAGCAAATGATAAGAATATCCCACATTAGTGTTGTATTTTTCGGTCTTTTCTGTGCAGCTTTTTCCGTGATGTTACATTATGTTGGTGTTAACATGACCTGGCTCGGGTACTTTATTCCAATGATAATTTGTCCTGGTGTCCTTCCTTTAATTTTCACAATTACTTGGGATAGACAAAGCACTCTTGCCGTTGTTGCTGGACCTATAGCTGGATTTGTTTTTGGTATTACAATTTGGTTATCTACTGCTTACCACTACTATGGTGAAGTTACAATTTTGAGTACAGGTGGTCAATTGCCAGCCTTATTCGGCTCTTTGACTTCTTTATTTCTTCCAGGTGTTGTCTCCATAGTTATAAGTTTACTTTCTCCTCAGAAGTTCGACTGGAGTCAGTTGCAGCAAGCTGATCTTATTATTGCAGACGAGACTTCAATCGAGGAAACTACCAAAAGCGATGCAGAAGTGTCCGACGACGTAAACGAAAAAACCAGCCCCGTTAATACCACTGTCAACGAGACTGCTTCCAAGCAAGAGAGCTCAACAGAAGAAGATCCTATTGGAGAAGAGTTAGAACCTCATCAGTTGTCAGACCGTGAACTTAATTTCTGGATTAAAATTTCTACAGGTGCTGCTATCTTCGTGCTATTGATAACTTGGGTTCTCTGGCCATTGCCTTTATACAGAAATTGGAAGTTTACAAGAGCTTATTTCAAGGGCTATGTAACAGTTTCTCTTATTTGGCTCTATTCTGCTTTGATTGTGATAGGTATCATGCCTCTCTACAGTGGCAGACACTCAATTGCTATAGTTCTTAGAGGTATCTACAGAGATTTCATCAAAAGAAATTAGAGAAGTACTATATAAACTATTATTCACTTTAATATAAATTCATCATTCTATTTTCAAGTATGTAGTTCGAAGCTCGTTCCGACCTGTTGTTTCGTGAAGAGTCAACAACACTTCTACTGAACATAAGTACGTTTTCACATCTTCCACTGTCAGAAGGATCTTCTTTTCTGGACAACACCATTGTCTCTTCTATTCGACCATGATTTTATGATGGGCCTAGTGGTTCCTATCCCACGTATTGTTCGTTTTGTTTTGAAAAATGCTTGAACACAATCGCAGGGCTGAATTCGTTACCTTCTAGACGCATTGTTTCTATTATTCCTGTACTCACGTTACTTTTGTATGAGTCGGCATAGTTTACAGCAAAGAAACGGCGTACACCTTTCATTTTATTCTCATAAGTGAATGCACTAGGGTATTCGAAGTTCTTATCGACCTTAAAATCCTGATAGTAGTAGTTGGCGGTCGCAGCAGCAATAAGACGGTTTGTTTCATGTTTTTGGTTACAATAGTGTACAACAGTTTGATAAAGAGCAACGGGCATTCCATTTAGAAAGTCCAATGTATGCTTAAGGTTGGGTGGTTCCCGTTTCAAAAATTGGAAGGCATAACATTTAGTCCTCGGATCAATATTTGTGCGTCTTGTCACTTCATTAAGGATGATACATGCCTGGTCGAAGTAGTAAAAGTTCAATAAATACTCAACAAGGTAGTCGAGAGTGATATCAGGTAATGAACTTTGCTGAAGTTCAAATAAGGAGCTTTCAAGATAAGGTTTAATTAGGGCGTCGTTCCAGCATTCGTAATAGTATTTTAATTCACTACCACGAAGTCCAGTTCTAGATTGAAATGTGTTCCAGTCCACTTGGAACCTAGCCTGATATAATAATTTGTATTCAGGATCAGAATTCAATTTGTGAAGAGCGTCGATCCAATAGTAAGCAGTGTCAATGTCGAGTGGGGGTAAATTCTTCCAAGCTTTATGGATATTTTTCTGTGACAATCGAATATACTTCTTCAATTCTTTATCGTTTGTTACTGCAATAACGGGATAAGATTTAATTGGTTCACTGATGTATTCAGTACTAGAGTCTTTAGGAATGTACATAATACCGTTCATGCCAATAGAAGGGCTCTTTGATACTCTAAATGATTCATCATCAGATTCGTTTTTAAGTTCTTCAACGAGGTAATTCGTAATAGCTGCCCTAGAGTACTCTGACATAGGACGAGTACTTGAAGCTTGAATCAGGTCCACAACACTGTTCATGCTATTAATAAGTGAATTATCTTCGCTAACAATCTCCGACATTATGTCATTTTTTAGTTCAGTCTTCAAGGCTGCAATTTCCAGTTCGACAGTTTTCTTCATCTCCAAGCTCACTTTTTTAAACATATCTTCCATTGAAGTGACATTTTCTGGAGCAGAAATGCTGGATGAATTATCATAGTTTTGCAGGTGTTTATTAGTTTGCTTCTTCTGGTTAGTCAAACTGTTGGTGGATTGGGACATTATCAATGATTGCTCGTTGGATTCTAGTGCGATTTTGAGTTCTAAAGTATTTTCAGAAAATAAGCTCTCTCTCCTTATAGTTTTCTTGGAGATGTATTCTAAGTCTAGCGTATAAAAGAAGGTAAAGTAATTGAGGGTATAAAAAAGTCAAACCCGCATACTGTAAGACAAAAAGTAAAACAGTTTTACCTCGTCAGAGATCGAAAAAGAAAAGTTCAAGGGGTATCCTGCATCTGTAATTTTCTTTCAATGCAAGATTCAATTTTCATCCAACTCCTACCATCCTTCCAGCTGGTTTTGCGATTCGAATCAATGCTTAGAGGATATATCGTCAAGAATTCTTGCCGTCAATTAGGCGATTTCTCCAATATTCGTACCATGTCTACGTCAGCTACTATTATCAAATCTTCTGGTGTTCCTGGCCCAATTGAAGAATCTATAGTTGAGAAGTTGGTCGATAATCTCAACCCCAGCTACTTGAAAATTGCCAATGATTCGCTGAAACACGCCCACCATGCTGGAATCAGAGGTGCAACCAACATCACGGAATCACATTTCCGTATTGAAGTAATAAGTAACGAATTTGAGGGAAAGAATATGCCCACCAGACATAGATTGATCTATCAGTTACTAGATGACGAGTTGAAGAACAAAGGTGTTCATGCTCTACAAATGAAGACAAAGACGGAGACAGAATCCAAGAAATGAAAAATGGAGAAGCAGAATATTGACGAGGAGGTAGTATAGAATGTATTATCGAAATATGTCAAAAATTGAGATAACTTGTACATACAAATACAGAATAATAGAATAAAGTATATTAATTTGGGATCTATGGCCATATTATATAGTACTATCAATTAATAAACACATATAGGTGACTATTTATACACAGACGAATGAAATATGAGTTACAGTCAATGAACACGCGTACCGTTTTGAATACGTGGAACAATAGGCTCGTCTTCTTCGTCCTCTTCCTGAATATTGGCAGCAGCTTCTTGAACAGACGCATTCTTAGCTACCAATTCTACAATTCTTCTGATGACGGGCAAGTTCAACCAAGCAGGGACGTATGCTTCCACTCTAGAGAATGGTCTTAAGTTGATGGTTCTGAACGGATCATTGAAATGGCCATCAGTAGCAACCAACTCAAACAAGTCGTCACTATTGGACGAGTCGTTAGCCTTGACTTTGTCAGCAACAGCCTGTAGCACATTCGGAGCAATTGGGGTCTCGTAATCAGCGACGTAGTATTGGGAAATCAACTTTTGGATCTGGATAGGCTTCAAGGCATAACAGATTTCGTAGATTATATCTATGTCGTCAGGGGTATTTTTTCTCAATTGCAACAACTTGGCAGCCTGTAACAAGTGACTCAAGTAAGCAGAACCTTCCTGAATTTCATGACCCTTACACCATTCTTCCAATCTTGTCACGTTGTAGTTCAATTGCAAACCTCTCTTCCAAGATAAAAAGTTTCTCCTCATTATCAAATCGTTGAAACACAAGGCATCGACGAATCTCAACAACTCGATGATGACCTCGTTCATCACTTCATGTTCGATGAAGTAAGACTTCATCGACCAGTAGACAGCGTTGAAGAAACTCAAGATGTCGTCCATCTTGTATTGTACGCCTGGAGAAAACACCTTGGCCAAGAATGGAGAGTTCTCAGGAGCCATGAAACCAGGCAACGACTGTGACAAGACTACAGCAGAAACGGCTCTCTTTTCCAAGTCCTTTTCCATCTTCTTCATCCACATGTTGTATATGTTATAAGAAAGCGATTCGAAGTCTTCTTTAACCACAGCAACAAGCTTCAAGTATTCATCGAACTCTTCCTCGCTCATCTCATGCGATAAAGTATCATTTGCAATAATAGTCTGTTGGGCATATGAGACAAAAGAGTACAATTCGTGAGTGTTAGACAACCAGAATGCACCATTTGGAATCACGTCATCATCTTTCAATGTAGAGACAATGTGTTGAATAGAAGATAAGACTTCACCTAAGAACTCTTCACTTTCTTTGGTTAAACCCAATCTCCACATATCAGACAAGATGATAATTATAATTCTAGCTGGGAACAAAACTTCCTTTCTTGTCAAGTCAGCAGCCACACCAGCTGGTGGAATCTTTAAACCCTTCAACAATCCTTCAACGATTTCTCTGTGCAATTGTCTTGAGTCTCTTAATAATCTGAACAATTCATCATTTATGTCGTCGATGTTGGTATCTTCATCGTTAGAAACAGCAATGACAGATACTGGTCTTCCGCCATTCTCAAGGGAGTTGGGCGAGTTCCAGGCCATAGCACTGCTGTGGCGTTTGCTCATGTTTCTACTCTTAGGGTTATTGATACCAACAGCTCTTGGATGCAGTTGCTGAGATTGCAAGGTAGCGAGTTCGGATTTTAATTGCTCAATGTGGCTCTTCAAGTCCACTTCAATAGTATCACGTCTTACCAAGTCTGACTTAGCTTGGTTCAATTCTTCAATGTTACGCTGAACTTCTTGTCTCAAATCAGCTTGTTCCTTGGACAACTGTTCTATCTTCTGCTCAGCGGAAGTGTACTCGTTTTTGATGTATTCTAATTCCTTGTTCAAGTTCTGAAGCTCTTCTTGGTGTTCTACACTTTGAGAAGAAAACTTTTCATTGAACTCAAGTTCTCTTGTTTTCAACGTTTCATGAGCAGCTCCCTGTTGTTCTAACAAGCTCTTCATACTGGCGATTTCCTCAACCAACTTCTTGTTGTCTTGAATCTTGGAAGTCAACGATTGTGTTAATTCAATAACCTTATTCTCCAACTTATATGATACTTCCTTCAAATTGTTCACAGAAGAAGCTTCTACCTTCAACTTCTGTAAGTCTCTCATAGCAAACTTTCTTCTCATAGCAGATTGAATAACCACTGTCGACTTCTTTTGCGTCGTGTAGTCGCGTCTAGCAGTATATCCTCTCCATGCACTTTGAAGAATAAGAGTCGACCTTTCGGTACGCATTTGGGTGTAGTTTCTTCTGGCTTGCAATCCTCTGATAGACTTTTGCAATACAATGACAGAATCCAAGGTTTGTTGCTTCTGTTTTCTAACTAAATGGCCTCTGATAGCGGTTTGAAGCAAGACAGCCGCATTGTTTTCGATCTCTTTTCTGATCTGATCTCTCTTGACATATCCACGTACCAAGGCTTGCAACTTGATGTGGGAAGCTCTGATTTCCTGGTATTTTCTCTGGTAGAAGCGTCTTCTCAAGTTCTTTTGGATGATAACAGCAGACTTGTGCAACTTGTCGGCTCTTAATTTTTCAAAATGTGCTAACATACCAGCCTTGAAGAAGATCTTGGTGTTACCCAATTGATACTTCATTTTATCTTCGATATTGACTTCGAGAATTCGGTTACACAATCCACTGACGGACTCCTGAGTTGTATCGTTGCTCATAACCTTGATCCACTCGTCTGAAGAAACCAATATGTGGTATCTGTCAGCAAACTCGACATATGTCCAACGAGATGGGAAACCAGCACATGAGATTCTGATCGTTTCCAAAACACCACATGCTCTCAATTGCGACAACACCATTAGTGAATCAAACTCCCAAGCTTTCTTCTGCTCGTTAGGTTTGATACATCTGATATAGTGTACATTAGTGGAATCAATGGTCTTCATTAACTCAATCAACGAATTCTTGAACATTGTACCCAAAGTAGGTTTCTTGCTGGCAGATGTCTTAACACGAGAATTGGTCTGTTGAGGTTTGGAAGCTTCTATGGCAGCAGCATTCTTGTCAATGATAGAAAGAATAGACTGTAACAATTCGTTCAGGGAGTTCTTCATTACTTCCAAATGGCCTTCTCCAACAGTATCTCTGTTCTTTTCAATGAATCCATCAATGTCGTAGGTGACTTCAAGAGCATAATGGCTCACAATGAACTTGGTCTGACCAAATCTGGGCTTTTTGAAGACTTTGTTGGTGGGCTCTTTGTCCAAAGTTTGGTACATCTTTTCAATCCATGACTCGTCGCTACCAGCAGGTAATCTCGATTCTTCGTCCAAAAGGGACATGATACCCAACTTATTTTCAATCAAGTTAATACATGGCTGGTTATCTGAGAAATCAATAAAAGACCACTCGATCTGTTCCCTGATGTATTCTTCTTGTTCCAACTTAAAGACGTGTTGATTGAACTCCTGTTGCAACTTTTCGTTCGCATAATTAATACAGAATTGTTCGAAGGAATTCTTTTCAAAATGTTCAAACCCATAAATATCCAAAACACCAATAAACGAATTAATCTGAGCTTCCACTTCCGGAGGACATAAGTCATTATTTACGTAGTCGACCAACCAGTCAAACAACGCAGCATAAATATATTTGGCAAACGAATCTCTGGCCACAATGGCTTGCTTGTGGCTCAAGTTCGAGATGATTTTTTCCGATCTGGTTGTGATTTGCTTCTTGACACACCACTTGCTGAAGTTCATAGGATCTATTCCAAGTAAATCACAAGCTTTAACCAAGTTTGGCTCATCTGAAGATAAATGTGCATCGTTTCTAGTAGCCGCTATCTCAATGTTACCGAGATGTAAAAGTGCAGCTAAGATCTTGTAGATTTCAAGTTGTTGAACTTCACCAATTCCAATTAAGGCTAAGGCATCTTTCGTTATCTTGAACTCTTCACCATCGTCCATCCCCTGAATCACTGGTTGGCCGCCTTGGTTTGTGTATTTGTAGTCTTCTGCACTGGATAAACCTAACTTGGACTTGTCGTCTTCGTTCATACCAGCAAGCAATTGGTAAAAGATGTGGTAATTTCTCTCCGACTCCGGCTGAAAAACCAATCTCGATCTTTCTAAAAGATAGGTTCTAATTCTGGCACCGATAATCGATGTTTCCTTGTTGAACAAAATTTCAAGATACTTACCAAATCTGGAGGAATTGTCGTTTCTCGTAGTTTTCGCATTTCCGAACGCTTCCATAATCGGGTTTGTAGCCAAGATCTGCTTCTCTACGTCAGACATATCGGATTTGTGTTCAGTTCCAATGTTGTGCTGTAATTCCGAATCTTCTTCCACGGAAGCAAAGTATCTCATGATGTACTTTGCACTGACGGTCTTTCCAGCTCCAGATTCACCCGATACGACGATGGTTTGGTTCTCAGCATTGTCTTTCATGCATCTGTAAGCATCTTCAGCAATGGCGAAAAGGTGTGGGTCCAATTCGCCTCTTCTCTTGCCTGAATATGCTTGGACAATGTCTTGCGAATATAATTGGTCTACTCTTTGAAACGGATTGGTTGCAATCAACACAATCCCAGAATAGGTGTAGATGTTAAGCTGGGAATAACGCAACTTGATAGCATGCAACACGGCTGGTTCGTTAAGATACGACAAACTAGTGAGATCTTCAGCAGCTTCCAAGATAGGAGGATTACGCAAAGGTGGCAACTTGTCGTTGTCTTCATGGAGGTCGTCGGTTTCGACAGTGAAGATTTGTGAAGAGTCCGTCTCCGACTCAAGCTCCAATATGTGTTTGCTACCGTTGTGTTTGTTGGACTTGACGGTTGCACCGATCCAGCCGAGTGTCTGGTCAGGGTACCAGCAGCGGGTTCCTACGTCGTACGAAGAGACCATTGCAGATAAATGTAAAAAGGCAAAAAGGACTAGTGTTCAATCACAGTAATGTTATCTGGATGTCTAGAATCAATGGTGATATCAAAAAAAAAGAAATCGATCTCAAATCTATAAAAATTCTGATCCGATCCGATCTGATCTGGTGGACTGGAACTGATGGTTTGTTTTATTCGTTGGTCCGGTTGATAAGGAAATCTGACCGTTTGTCCGCAGATATCGTTTTCTGTTAAACGCTACGCTATCTAACAGCGTATCTCAAACAAATATCGAAAACAAATGTGAAACAACAGAATCAATAATGATACTGGTGCACGATCCACGAATGTAATGAAAACGGGAAAACTGACGCGTGTGCTAGGCTTGTGGTTATATCTGCAACACGTCCGCTGTTCAAAGATACTGGCTGCTTGCTTGAGTGGTCACAGCTGGAAAGATACGATTCGAAAAAGAACTGGCTCTTAGTATCGGAATCTCTTAGAGGTTTTTTCCTTGTTGATCCAGAAGAAGTCGTGTGCGGCCGGTTCTGTGTGCAGGCGTCAACAAACGAAAGTCAGTCAAATGTCGCGTTTATAAATAAGCACCAAGTTCAGCAATATACAATCAACAGAATCCAAGGTTGATCCCTACAACACTTACAGATACACCCTATATCAATAAACTTTTGTTGACACCGACTACTGTGCTACGTACTTTATTTTCCGCATTTCATCTTTATTTCTTTTGTAGGGTCCAGTCTTCTATCGTCTAATAATATGTGCCACATGCAATATGTGAAAAAAATGTCGTGGCGCACGTCTGTTGGAGACGCGTAGTGACACAAAATCATTCGTCTAGACACTCTGGCAGGGAGTGAAGAATTGTGGTGAATGTGAAAACTACAAGACTAGAAAAACATAATATGGGCAGGCCAATACTTGACTGGTAATAAATGGAATAAATGTGAAATGCACGTATACAGTATATTCCAGGCACCTCTGGCACCTCTCCTACCAGAATGTCGTACAGTTATGGGAAATACGGATCAAGAATTAAACTACTCCTAAAGAATCCGTGAGTCTTTTGTAAATAATTGCTTTTGATCATATCATAGTGTAGGACAATATTATATGAAACCTATCTGTGCCTCAACCAACTATAAATAGAACTTTTAGAGTGCTCTAGGATTTCGCATTGTGCAGAATGAGTGCAACTTGGTGTATTCAATTCCTTGATGGAATCTGAACTTTCGGATATCGTATCGGATGCTAGTACGGCTAGTGAGACTGCGTGCCAAAAGATGAATTGTGCATGCTGTGAATTATATAGAGCAGATCGTAATAAGTAGCTCATCTTTTCAGCCATGCTTGGTTTCTTTCGAGCAGAGCCGAATGGAGAGAAAACTAATGAAACTGAAATAAGAAACCATAATTGCGGAACAGCAAAGGGAGAAGCACAATAACCAAACATGCCAAGGATACTTTCCATGATTTGGAAAATTCACTTGTAGCAGGACCGGTTTGTTTTACTGCCCAATCGTAACCACAATGATACACTTCTCCTAAACTTTTTACTGAAGAGTCGGTGTAGTTATAATAATAATCTCCACAATCAAACAAAGTAAGGTTCGTTGCATTTGACAGGCTAACGGGGCCCTTACCATTATCCACACCACAGTAATAAACAGCAGTGTTCTCATTAGAATAATTGTACACAGAGATATTGTGTATTCCACAGTGGAAGTCGATATCGAAGCAGCCACCACGGTAGTCGATTCTGTTGCGGCAACTAGATTCGTAGTAGTACAGGGAAATGTTTGCAACGACTTCTTCACGTAAAGTCAAGGACCTTTCGAAAAGGTCTTGCATGGCTGGGATATCACGAAATTTACTGTAGTTGTGCCAATAATGGTCTATAATAATTAAATGCGGTGTTGCCTATTAAAAGTCACTACAACAGAGAATAAAAATGCGGAATTATACCGATCCGAGGAGAAGAAGTTGAGTGGTGTAAAATATGTTTTAACTTTGAAGAACTGTAGCCAATTCATTTCAATAGCAGTAAAGATTCAGTCGCATTGCTGATTTCTCTTGTATACTTCAAAATCGAAAATGTCGTTAAACACCGATTTTTCAGAATTGACGAATTTCTACCATTGGTCTAATGTTCACTTGAAATCGTCAAAACCTCGGACGAAGTCAGAATGGCGACACATTGGAGCATCTACGATGGACGTTCATTTTGTTTCAAATTCCCAATATTCCAGACAACCCATATGGGTGAAGGCGCAATTGGATTTCTTTTCAAATCAATGTGAGTGCCAAAGACTACCATTTTTAGAATGTTAAGATCGTCGGACTCAATACTGTATTCGTATTTCCCGTAGCCCTCTTGCAGCTAATAGTTCATTCAAAACCAGTTGATTCTCCACGGCGCAATATTCTGGTAGGGAAGGTGCGATTGACCGAAATACTGTACATATTTCTGTCGTCGTCTGCTTGTAGGATAGATGTTTGTACAATATCTCTTCTCAATAGTTCTCGCATTGTCTACTTCGATGATAATGTAGTTCGCGAGGGACAATTGTGGTTTTGTTTCTTGTCGAGGTATTTGAAAAGCTACCACTTCCGCGTGCTGTGGAAATTGAATTGTACTCCATTTACTCTTTCAGCGATGCTTTTACTCTTTCGAGCCATTTGTTCACTGGGTCCAGAACCCTGGCCTAGGAGACCTACCGCATATCGCCCTACGGATGTCGCTCAGCCAAATCTCGCCCGTAGACATTTCCAGCAATGAACACATCCATTTGGTACACTACTCTGGTACTTCACTTCGTTCCAGGTCCCGATTTCACATTCAGAAATAGGAGTTGTCTTTGGTGGTGAGCTACAAAAAACGTTTTGGTACAATCCCAAAATTTTTATACGTACTCCACCACATTCACAAAGGGGCTTAACCAGTGCTGCATTGTCTGGTTCAGTTGCAAAATTTAATTACATATATGAGAGATTAGCTTTTTCAACTAAGTAGTATTATTCCTATGAGTTTGATATACTATGATTTCAATAGTGGTATTGAAGCTTCTCCTCTACTAGCAAGCCGAACATTTAAACGGGTCAATTTACCTTCACAATGCATTGTTCAAAGACTAGAACCAATCACTAAATTCAGTTCAGATATAATATATTATGTATATGTATATGTATATGTAACAACACTCGCTTCTACCAACAATCGAAAGCTCTCTCTGATAATAGAATGTTAGATGTAGACGCACCTCGACAAACATGCATGTTCCTAAATTAGAAATAAGTATATATGTTCAATTCTTTTCAATTCCAACCATTGAGCAAGCATTCGTATCTGAAAGAAGTCTGCTGCATACCGAAATCTCCCAGTACTTCTAATCTCAAGTAATGGAACCTTTTGTGCTCCAATTGGACCGTTTCCCGCTCCATATGGTAGAATCTATAATAGACCAGCTTTCCTTTCACTTAGCACTTTCTATTGCTTCCAATGGCTCTTCTCCGTACCAGCAAGCATTGCTCAATGTGGTTTACAGAAATATCGAAGTCAACACAGACGTGACATATGGGGCGGATCCCAACTGTATTGATCTAGAAATACTCAGGAAGCACTACCTTCTAGATGGCCCATTGGGATCTGCAGATATGCCTCCAGTGATTCCTGTCGAAGACTTCAATGTGATTGTTGAGTTTATTGATAACAACCCCCATATTCATGTCGGGCATCTCCGTGTTGTTGACGAACCATCCCAGGACTTGTTCGACCGAATCCTGAAAATAGCGAACCGAGTAAAAAGAATCCTGTTCGAAACCCCTGAAGAATATGAGGAGACGGTCACCTCCACGTTGGAAACTATCCTCCCAGCAAAGTTGTATGGTTTCCATACTTACTCATTTCATCCTGAAATGCTGATGCCTATCTATTTGCGAAAACTAGAGTTACAGATCTTCGGCTATGAGGATGATATCATTGAAAGTCTACCTCCTCTTCTAGAATCACTTAGCATCATTTTACATCAAGCTGAGCCCTTCTTTTTGCCTCAAGAAATGGCTCTCCTACCGAGAACAATTAAAACTTTAGTACTAGAGCAATGTATGGTTCTCCTGGGAGAAGGCGAAATCAAGCTAGATTTCCCAGACACCTTGCAACTGTTCTCATTCGTTGCTTATACAAACGTAGAAAATCTCATTCTTGATATGTCACACTTGCACAATTTGACTTATGTCGATATTAATGGTTTACAACTTAAATTTCCTTTGTCCGTGTTCAAATTGCCTACCTATGTAGAAAATTTACACTTTAAATCAGGGCTTCTACCTGAAGGAATGGAACAGATTGAACAGTTAACAAAATTGAAGCAAATTCTGCTATTCAGGAGACCAAGACCCCAAAATAATCATAGTGGAAACGAGCCGAGTCCAGTCATGACTAAAAGAGTTATTTTTCCTTCTTCCCTTGTGCAAATTAACATTCAAGACGGATTTGGATTAGGGTCAGAGGAACCTAACTCAATTTTGCTTCTGAACTTTGACTTCCCAACGAATTTGTCAAGATTATCGTTTGCTGGCTCCTGCTTACATGCGACACTTGAGCAATTTACAAAGTTGACGTACCTAAATCTTCAAAGTATTGGCTCTTGCGATCAACTCTTTAGTTTGAAACTCTTGACTAAATTGCGTATCACCAACCTGAAGGTTTCAGACAACTGCTGGAAAGATGTTTCACAAATGGCTAATTTGATGTATTTGGAAGTTAACTTTTGTGAGCTTAAAAATTTCCCTTCTATGCTTCCTGAAAATCTCGAAAGATTAAATTTGAATGGAAACGATATAACCGAAGTCAAGGTCCAATTGCCGCCAAAATTATTTGATCTCAAAATATCCCGTAATTTCATCACGAGCTTTATAGTTCTTGGCCACAGCAATTTGAAAAAACTAGACCTCAGCATAAATAAGTTTACTGAAATTAGTGATGTCGTATTCCAGATTCCAGAAAGTGTATTTGAACTCTCTCTTCGAACCAACCCTATCACCATGGTGCACGAACACTATAAGTTCCCGCGAGACATTCTCTTTCTTTACCTCAATCAAACTAACTTAGTTAATGTCGAGCAAGTATTGACAAAATTACCGCCACGAATAGTGGAATTGAAGATTGATTCCAACAAAAGAAATAATGATGGCGAAAATCGCAAAACCATTCGAGTAAGTTCTCTAACTCTTTGGAATGTCAGCATCTTGTTTAGCATGGTAGACTGTGAAATAATTTGGGATAATTGTCCTAACCTTGAATATATTGATTTGAGCCACAACAGAATTGATATAATTCGTGTTGAAACGTTTCCACCGTCATTGAAGAGATTACGATTAAGACTGTGTGGATTGCAAGAAGTAGAAGGTGATTTCTATAAGTTGCCGAACTTATTGTTGGCCGATCTCCGAAACAACATGTCACTTTCTTGGTCTGATGAGCAGCGAGAACTTAACAAAAATATCCTAGTACAGGATACGACTTCGGATTGGGACTCGGATTTGGATGTTCTGTATGAGTCTGAATCTGCAACCTGAAAGTCACAAATTCGCAGCCATATCTTGGTTGCATTTGGTGCACAAACTTTTAAGAGAGTTACTTCAAGTACAATATTAAATACGAGTTTTTCTATTTGCCAAAGATACTTTTCATTGCAATGGAAAGGATGATCAACTTGATCGCCCAAGCTTAGAATAGAATAATGATTAAGTAGTTTTTCACAAAATCTTTGAAATTTATTTCAAATTTGTACCAAATCGTTATTGCATAGTATGAATTAGCATTAGTCCATATAATTTAGAACAGGTCTTTCAAGCAATTTTTCTACAACCCATGACTTAGACTTATAGAACAAAGATTCAGCTTTGAGCTTATGTCCTCGTCTGATCATTATCCCGAACCCAATCACCGCTCTTTGTATCTTGCTTACACACAAAAGCACATGATTTTGTGGGGTACCCTCGCATTGTACCGACCCCACCAATTCCGTTATCTAAGCCTGATACGGATATCGATTTTTCACTGCCGAACTCTCGATCTCGTTCTGGCTTTCTTTTTGTTTCTTTCTAATCAATAGCACAATCTACCTTGTATAATTAACATCACAATGGTAGATATAGAAGAGGTTAGAAAACACAACACGAAAAAAGATTGCTGGGTCATTATCCATGGTAAAGCTTACGATGTCTCTGATTTTGTAGATGAACATCCTGGAGGCTCTGCAATCATTGTCAAGTTTGCTGGAAAAGATGCTACCAAGGCTTTTGACCCCATTCATCCTGGAGACACGTTGATAAAGTACTTGGCTCCCAAGTATCACAAGGGTGAAGTTACAGGTGAGATCAAGCTGCCCAAGGCAACTAAACCTGTAGCAACCCCTCCTGCTCCTACTTCGGACTCTTCTTCATCTTCAAGTTCTAAATCTGAGACGGTGGACGAGTACGATGTTGAGTACGATGAACATGAAAACAAAGCTCCAATTGCTTCTTCTGTTTCTTCTACTCCTTCGACTTCTACTGAAGAAGTAGATGACGAGTATGACGATGATGAAGACGATCCTCCTTCGGAGCACGAATTGCTTAGAAGGAAGATGGTCAAGAAGAAGCCAGATTTGTCGCAAATATACAACTTGAATGATTTCGAGTTTGTAGCTCGTCACACCATGGAAAAGACCGCTTGGTCGTACTACTCCTCTGGATGTGACGATGAAATCACATTGCGCGAAAACCACGCTTCATACCAGAGAGTGTTTTTCAAGCCTCGTGTTCTTGTCGACGTTACAAATATCGACTTGTCAACAACGATGTTAGGCACGAAAGTATCTTCTCCATTTTACATCACGGCTACAGCATTGGGTAGATTGGGCCACGATGATGGAGAATGCGTATTGACCAGATCAGCAGCTAAACAGGATATCATCCAGATGATTCCTACTTTGGCTTCCTGTTCATTTGACGAGATCGTAGACGCAGCCACCGATAAACAGACCCAGTGGTTGCAGTTGTACGTAAATAAGGACAGAGAAATATGTGAAAACATTGTTCGTCATGCCGAGGAAAGAGGCGTCAAAGGTCTTTTCATCACTGTAGATGCTCCACAATTGGGCCGTCGTGAAAAGGACATGAGATCTAAGAATGTGGAAGACTTGAGTCATGTACAGGGTGATGACGAGGATGCTGACCGTTCTCAAGGTGCAGCCAGAGCAATTTCCTCATTTATCGATACTGGATTAAGCTGGAAGGATATCAAGTGGTTCAGATCCATCACCAAAATGCCTATCATATTAAAGGGTATCCAAACTGTCGAAGACTCTCTTTTGGCTATTGAGCATGGTGTAGATGGTATTGTTTTGTCAAACCACGGTGGCAGACAATTGGAGTTCCTGAAGCCTCCGTTGGAAGTCTTGATCGAATTGATGCCAGTGTTGAAACTGAAGGGTTTACAGGATAAGCTCGAGATCTATCTTGATGGTGGGGTCAGAAGAGCTACAGATATATTGAAGGCTATATGTTTGGGAGCTAAAGGTGTAGGTATAGGAAGACCTTTCCTCTATGCAATGTCCACTTACGGTGACGATGGTGTGTACAAGGCCATTCAAATCTTGAAGGACGAGATGATCATGAATATGAGATTGTTGGGTGTCACAAGCATTGACCAATTGAGCGAAAAATACATCGACACCAGAAACTTCCAGACCAGATACTTGCCAGAGGACAAGTTGTTTGGAAAAGTGTACGAGCCTTTGGTAAGTCCTGCTTTCAAGTTGTAGTATATAGATTTCTACAGAATTACTGATTGATAAATTAGATATATCATAAAATTTTCTTATTAAAACAGTTTTCCTACAATCATACAATGGTTGAACAACTTATTTAGGTTCTAGTATTCTAAGAAATCATGAAATTCAAGACACTTAGAGATTTGCACCCGAAATGCAAAGTTGCAACCATATTGAATCACTATTGTCTGACATGTAAGTTCTGTAAGATCCTACTTTCCAATTGTCTACGGTTCATCACACCATGAGATTACTATTTCTGGCCTGCCAAGTGAATTCGCGTTAATCGATTCACCCGATTGTTAGCCTCTCTTTCTCGAATTCATTGTGGGTAGTGAAATCGTACAAGCTCGTTTACGGAAAAAGTTCCGTTGAGCGGAAATGCCAAGTAAGTAGGTTTCCAAAGATGAAAAGAATCGAATTTGACAGTCGAGATTTGACAGTCTAGATGAAAAGAAAAGATGTCTGGAGCCATAGATACGTCGCGAAGAAAGATCAATACAGAATACGAGTAATAGGAACTAGAAAAATGGATACTTTTTTCCTATTCCGATTTTAGATTTCCATTCACAAATTGTTTCAGCTCGTGCATTCTCAATATGGCCAAGCTGAGCTCTCTAAGTCCATCTATTCCCCAAGTCTACCACATTCTACATGCTTACATCATTCCATTGTCTCCCCCACCACATGAGCCGCAAGACTAGGAATCACGGAAATAGCAAACTGTAACCAATTGCATCACGTGACTATAGAACGTACTGGCGTCTATTTTGTACTATTTTGGATTTGACACTTTTGGTACATATGCTCCTCCGCATCCCCACCAGCAATAGGATATAACTACTGTGGAGCAGGTTGTAGTTGCAGGAAGCTTCTGGCTAAATCGTAAAATAATAAATCCGTTGCGTTACGGCTGGAACGGGAGAATGGCTCGAAGAAAAGCACGCCATTCTCGTTGACGAGTGTAGAAATATCAAAAAATGGCCAGGTCTCGGGGATCGTCCCAGATTTCCTTTTCCACAGCACGATACCTGTGAATTAGAAAGATAACGAAATCAATATTGAAGGTGAAGAAATGTGAATATACCTTATTGGGATGTCTGCAGGATGTTGCATTGAAAATAAAAGAAAAATTTTCCGAACAAACAGGAGGGCTCGCTGGGATGGGAGTTACGCAAGGTGCCTAGAATTGCGTCGAGAACAGTGACCTCTCTTTGGTTCTGCGAAGGGAAGGGAAGGAATGGAACTGAAGCAGAGAGAAATTGGTGTCTGTATTTGAAAATAAGCGAATAACGAACGTGGTCGACAGATTGCGGATATGTAGTCCGGTTGCCTGTGAGTTTTAGAGGCTGGATCTGGAGGAGAGATTCTGCTTTCAGGTCGGTAATTCCACCTGCGGCGACGTTTGCGATACTCGTACCATGGATTCGTAAATCAATGAGACAGAATGTAGCCTATTTAGCGTAGACACTTGAATTGACACCAGTAGTAGCGATGGAAAGTCAATGTGCAAGCTGCTTGTGATACCGATACTCCCCAGACACAGCCATGGGAAAATGTTTCTGGCAGTGCTGTGTCGTTTCATATTTATCTATAGCATCTAAGAACTGTAATTGCTTGGCCCTACTGCCACTGTAGATCTCTCGCTAAATGTTGTCTTTAGGGAGGGCCACTGCCGCCAACAACGGAGCCACGAAATGAACCATTGACTTCGTCAAAACCGTTACCCCTTCAAAACCAACAGAAGCAGAAGTAGCAGCATTGTAGGTGTATCATTCGTCGACTATATACCAGTTCCTTGCTCGTTTGATTGGCAGAAGTCCATAAACTGGCAACTAACCCTTGAGCCCCCTGCAAATCTCATCTCGCAGTCTCAGTAATTATAGCGAACATTTTGGCTTCTGCCAGTCACACTTTCCGTGCTATTGTTCTGCCACCGTTCACTAAAATTGTCACTAATTCGTTTCCACTAATTCGCACACTCACACTAATTTCGATTTTCTGGTCTCATTGGATTCAATTCTAATTTCTATTTCTATTTTTGTTAATTCCCGGTTTCTATTTCCACCAGTATTTCTCTTCAAATCTGACTAGTGCATATTCTCGCTACAGCCCACTCGTAGGCGTACCTTCACCTCACGCTATCTATTCCCGGCAAAAGTCCCAGATTTCTGGACAGCCCGTTGGCATTTCTAAGCACTGAACCGTATCTGCTGGCTCATCGACGACACCACCAGCAAATCTCACCTCCCAAACATAGCAGCACCTTGTTTGAGAGTATAGGACGGTTCTATTGGCGAATCTTGACATCCGTAGATTCTTGCAATAGTCTCTATTGCTTTGTATCCCGAGATACTCAAATCTACTTGATTCAGAGTCCAGCACCACACCACAAGATCCATACGTATCATATCCAAAAGTATTGTATCAATCAGAACTTACTAGAAAGTGTAATCTATAATAAGATATCAGACCTAATCGGAACTTCACATAAGGGTAATTGTCATATAATAACATATCATTACTCATCAAGCGTACACCCATTCAGATAGTACTATTAACAAACCATATTTGACAATCCCAGTACTTCAATCAGAACTCTTCAAAGTATTGTGAATTGTCATAAAGTATATTAGGACATCGTCACTTACCGTATCTAATCTATACTTAGTTGTATTGCTTTCAGTCCTGTCCCTCCACACTTGTTACCAGTACTTTTACGACCCCAGTGCTATTCAATCGTATCTTCTTCACATACACTGGCGTTTTGCATTCTTCTGCAAAATGGTCTTGATCAACGGTGTCAAGTATGCCTGTGAACGGTGCATCCGTGGTCACAGGGTAACCACCTGTACCCACACAGATCAGCCTTTAACCATGATTAAACCCAAAGGAAGACCTGCTTCACAATGCCAGCATTGCCGTGATCAACGTAAAATGAAAAATCTCCATACAACGTGTACTTGTGGCAAAAAAGGAAAATCTCCAGGAATGCATTTGGCCTCTTGTCCCTGCCATAAGAATTCACATTGCACATGTACAACCAATCAAACGACTAAAAAAGTCGGGACTGCTCCGCAGGGAAATATTCATCACCAAACGGCTTCGGAACGAGCCAAGAAGAAGTCATTGATCACGGCTGCTAACGCCGATTTGTTGAAAAGATCCGCTTCGACCTCATCAAATTCGAATTTGAATTACAACTCCAATTCGAACGGAAATCTTTCAACTTCACCCAAAAGCATGAATGGAGCTTCGTCTAAACCTACATTCACCGCTTCAAACTCCCTCAACAATTACGTAATTGAAGATGTCATTGTCCCCTTTGAAACCAGTAACGGCTTATTTGATTTATTTTCCTCTGCTGCTCCGTCCGAAAACAACACTTCGAACAACAGCATCAACGGCTCAAAGACAAACCTCGACGATGCCTTCAACACTGGAAGTAATTCTAATTCTGCTGGCTCATTGAGCCCAAGCTCTAACTTCAACAATAACAATACAGCAATGAATAATGCAAACAGTATTATCTTAAATAACAAGAACTACAACGACCTCTCTTACGACACTAATAACGACTCAGCATACGAAAAAGATTCAGCTACTCTTCCGGAGCTTGTGACTGACATGAAACGCCAGTACAACAACCCCGATATCGATGCCCATTTGTCTCCTACAGAACTCGATTTGGTAGACCACATGTTTCCCTTGTTTCCCTTGGTGGGAACAGCCAGTTTCGACAACGATCTGAACCAACCCCTTCTGTCAATTCCCCAGAACAGCATTTTCACTTCTCTCCAGGAAAAAAGTGCTCCTATGAACACAACCTTCACCAACTTGAATGGGAGTTCCACATTGATTGGCACTAACGGAGATGGAAACAATAATGTAAAATCCATCCTGACCACGAACGGAAATATTAATTCCAACGCAAACGCCGCGACAAATAATTCGAACGGTAATGTGAGTACTGATCTTTCCCATTCGCTGTCAATCAAGTCTCTCAATAGACCACACCAGCCCAAACCAGTTAGACCTATTCCCCAGCCAATTGCTACGCCACAATCGACTTCTTCTAGTGTTAACACAACCAATAACGGTAATAACCATTACCAGCCTATACGACCCAAAAGGCCAGAAAGTGTCTTGTCTATAGCGTCGAATTCTTCTAGTCGATCTTTTGATGTCAACCACAACCACAATTCGTCGTTTATTGTAGGGGGTATTCCTAACTCTACCAATTCTGCCGCATATCCTCCTAGTGGACTCTATGGAGGTTATGACGTTCACAATGTAGCCAGTGGTTTCCACAGCGACGATAGTCCTCATTATCACCATTTTGGTGGAACAGGCTTAGGTTCGACCTCGTCTTCAACTAATATAACTCTGAATCAAAACGAAAGCGATTTTGCCAACTCCGAAAACTGGTTTTCTGAACTCACTTCGAACAACAATAAAAGAAACACTTCGTTGTCTACGTCCTCGTCGTTTGCTAACATCTACGAGAATCAGAAGAACGGCTTGACAGAAGAGCAGAATACTTCTGGTACACCAGATATGCTGACTGGAGACATTTATGGAAACGGCAAGCTTGCCAGTGTAGTTCCAGAAGAAAATGCGGAAGAACAATACTATAATTCTTCTTCTATTCCTCCCGCTCAGGCTCCGATGGACTACGACGTCAACTTGCCGATGTTTCAGGATTTTGTGCCTCTGTTCGATGGCAAAAACCTTGACCAGGAATTCTAACTGGCTGAACTTCCAGGTCGTTAGAAGCAGATATGGCTAAGATCCTTGCTGTGGAGAGTTATAGAATATGTACAATTGGCAAAGGGTTATTGTGTCTTGTTTCATTAATATAATGTCTTTTTTCACCGAATGGTGTATGAAGAACTATGGGATGTAATTGAATAGAAGTATAATACATATTTGGTTAGGGATAACTATTATTTTTCGGATACAATTATTATCAGAAGTATGTATTAATCGTAAGCAACTACTAATTACATACGCTATTATCTATTTATCCAAGTCCAAGTTTTGAAGTCTATTAATGTTGGAATCCATGGCGATGGTGTTATCTGTCTTAGACGATTTGATTTCATGACGTAACTCTGATGCATGGCTCCTTGGTTCTACAATGGTGTTGGTAGGAGTATTCACCGCATCCTTGAGATACAAAGCAAGAAGCTCATCAGGAACTTCCAAAACAGACTTCTGTTGTATCTGCTGGATTTTACACAAACGTATAAGATATTCCAAGAGAGACAAGGAGCTGTTTTTGATCTCCTTGATGAACGTTTCATTGCCTACTTCTTCTTCGTCCTCGTCCTCGTCTTCTTCATCATCATCGTCATCGAATTCACCTTTATGAAGTTCACCTAGTGCTATCCATTCTTCTGATCCAGCTTTATCGTCCACTAATTTGATTATGAGGACTGGTGAATTTCGACTTTCAATTCTCAATAATTTACCTGAAGCACTGAAAAACATTCGAGAAATTGTCAACAGATCAAATGACTTTAGTTGAGGCTTGGCTTCTTCTTCATCGTGGTATCTCGTATCGTTAAAATCTTCTAGAATATCAAGTTTATATGCAAAGTTGTCATTGCCCTTCGTGATCTTAACCAGACATCTGGCAAACGTCTCCTTCCACGAAATGAGAGAGAGCTCGTCAAGTGACTCTTTCTCGATATACTTCATTCTACTGGGGTTATAGAAAATAGAGTACATAACCATATCAAAAGTTGGCCCCACTTGTCGTAATTGGTTGTCAGTCGTTGCAATGTTGATATAATTAGCAGCTTGGAGCAATCTCCCTGGAGATATCGAGCTGGTAGTGATGGAGCCATTCATATTCACGCCTGATGCAATCAACGACAAGTTCAAGATCGGTATAGCTTCGTTTAAATGAATCAACAAGCCCTTCATGTACTCTTCTACCCTCTTGACCAGTTCTTTTTCGTTACCGTTTGTGAGTTGCAGCGAAATTTTCTCCACGGTCTCGTCAAATGCATCGAATTCCTGTTGTAACTCGTCGATAAATTCAACGGTCGCTTCTAATATAGAATTTCCTCGAGCAGCAGCCAACTTGATGAGATCGATAGAAATGGAAACAATATTGATTTTGGTCTGAATCTTGTTCCTCGTGATTTCAATTCGTTTTTTCTCTGACTCCGGCAATTGCTCGAGGAATTTCGTTACAGTTCGAATAGCATAGCCGGAAGCTATCAGGATGCCTGAACGTATAGCAAACGAGACAGCTTGGTTGCTAGCTTTGGCAATAATTTGATCCATCACAAAATGGAGATATTAAGGATAAACAGTATGGACAGTGCAGTAAAGTGAATCTATCAATTGTTTGTATGATATTGATCGTGAAAAGTAGCAAGAAATAGACTGATCTTGAGCCAAAATCGAAATAGTTTTGCAATTACTAGAATGAATATATTCTATTTGGGCAAATACTAATATGGGAATATCTCTGGAAATATTATCACTACTTGATTATTTATTACAGCTATTTGACTGAGTATCTTATACAAAAAAACAGTTATATTTCTAATGATTAAAGTATACTCAAGCCATATTATCTTTAGATGTCGCTGCTGCACAATGTCGCAATTTGCGCAATGTTTATATTTACTTTTCACAACCATTTCGCATCCTCTATTGACATCATTTATTTGCATTAATTAGTAATTATTTCATTCTTTCCATATTTACTTTTTATTGACCTCAAATTCGTTTGTTTTCTGTTCCATCTTTGCATTTCATACTCATATAGTCATGGCCAGAAAGCCCCTTAAGGGATTCACCACCCCTCTTGGTTCGGGAGCTGGAGTTCCCAAAGAGAAAAGACCTCCACGCGTTACTGACTCTGCCACGCGACTAGCAAGACCATTCCAAGTTCCATTTGCCAATCGTATATCAAAAGATGCCGGATCCGGAGCTACGGCGTCCACCAGAGGGTTACCACTCCGAAATGCTCGTTCAAAAGTAAAAAGTTATCTGGTGCTAGACACTGACTCTGTAGATGGAAACGATTTAGAAGTGGATTTAGCTGTAGATGAGAACGGAGACACAATTCGGACACGCAGATTCGGTTGCTTATTACCGAGGGCCATGCTCCAGAACGGTGGAATTGCAAGGAACGAAGACAAGCTTCGAAGGACGTTCCTGGTACCGTTTTCCAAAGATAGTGCCCAGCGGGAACAATTTGCTAATCGTGGCCCACCTCAGCCATTGGGTAATCGAGTAGTTCCCATATTACCTCCTAGGGCTCTTCACGACCCCATGAGTGAGTTTGCCATTGTCTTGTATGATCCCACTGTCGATATAATCCCCAAGATTGAAGAGGAAAAAGAAGAATCATCTCCGACACCAGAGGAAGAAGATAAAGAAAACATCCCTGAAGGTCCCGTAGCTAAGAAGAGAAAGACGCATAGGTCTCTTGCTGAGATCTTGGGTATAGTGACCAATCCGGCAGAAGCCTTGGCAAAATATCCCGATGTGCCTGTTGTCATAGATCCCAAATTGACTAAAATTTTGCGGCCCCATCAGATCGCTGGGGTCAAGTTCTTATATAGATGTACGACTGGACTCATAGATGCTCGTGCCAAAGGGTGTATCATGGCCGATGAAATGGGATTGGGCAAGACGTTGCAATGTATAGCGTTGATGTGGACATTGTTGAAACAGAGTCCTCGAGGTAAAAGAACCATTGAGAAGTGCATTATAGTTTGTCCCTCTTCGTTGGTGCGGAACTGGGCCAACGAAATCATAAAATGGTTGGGTGAAGGCGTTTTGACTCCGTTGGCCGTGGATGGGAAGAGTACAAAAAATAGCGAGTTGGGAGGAGCCCTTCAGCAGTGGTCTGTTGCAAGAGGAAGGAACATCGTCAGACCAGTGCTTATCATTTCCTATGAGACATTGAGACGTAATGTAGATAAGTTGGCTGGTACAGAAGTCGGATTAATGCTTGCAGACGAAGGGCATCGACTCAAAAATGGCGATTCACTTACATTCACGGCTTTGAATTCGTTGCGTTGCGAAAGAAGAGTCATTTTGTCTGGTACACCCATTCAGAACGATTTATCAGAATATTTTTCTCTCTTGAATTTTGCCAATCCAGGTTATTTAGGTACGAGAAATGACTTCAAGAAGAATTTCGAGAACAAGATCTTGAAAGGAAGAGATGCCATAGCCACAGACAAAGAAAGGGAAATTGGAGACGCAAAGTTGGTGGAACTATCTCAACTTGTATCCAAGTTCATCATCCGTAGAACTAACGATATTTTGTCGAAGTATCTCCCTGTCAAGTATGAATATGTGTTGTTTACTGGATTATCTCCCATGCAAAAAGACCTCTACAACCATTTCATCACGTCTCCGGAAATTAAGAAGCTATTGAGAGGTGTGGGGTCACAGCCGTTAAAAGCAATTGGGATGTTGAAGAAGTTGTGCAACCATCCAGATTTATTGAATTTACCCGACGATTTTGAAGGCAGTGAGAAGTTTATTCCCGAAGACTATTGCTCTTCCATTGGCAATGGAGGCAGGAATAGAGAAGTCCAGTCTTGGTACAGTGGTAAGTTCATGATCTTGGAACGGTTCTTGTATCGAATGCGTGCCGAGACTAACGACAAGATCGTATTGATTTCCAACTACACCCAGACGTTAGACTTGATTGAAAGAATGTGTAGGCACAAGAAGTATGGTGCACTCCGTTTGGATGGGACATTGAGCATCAACAAGAGACAGAAGTTAGTGGACAAGTTCAATGATCCAGAAGGAAATGAATTCATCTTCCTTTTGTCGTCCAAGGCTGGCGGTTGTGGTATCAATTTAATTGGAGCCAACAGATTGATCTTGATGGATCCAGACTGGAACCCTGCTTCCGATCAACAGGCTCTTGCCAGAGTGTGGAGAGATGGTCAGAAGAAGGACTGTTTTATCTACAGATTCATTTCCACCGGTACAATAGAAGAGAAAATTTTCCAACGTCAATCAATGAAGATGTCGTTGTCGAGTTGTGTAGTTGATGAGAAGGAAGATGTTGAGCGTCTTTTCAGTGCCGACAATTTACGTCAATTGTTCATGTACCAGCCAGACACCAACTGTGACACCCATGATACCTACAACTGCAAGAGATGTACTAAGGATGGACAGAAACAAAAGGCACCTGCTATGTTGTATGGGGATGCCACTACATGGAACCATATTAATCATGCTGGTTTGGCTGGAAATGAAGATGTTCTAGTAGCCAGCGAATCTGAGTTCGAAGATGTTACCTTTGCATTGCAATATATTTCACATTGATATAGCAATTTTCATAGTACATGTATGTATAGAGTTTAGATTTTGAGGATACAAATAATATCGAAACAGATTGGAATTGAATATCTAGGATGTACATATAATAAATATTTATGGTGGGTGCAAAATAAGAGTGAACATTTGAGGCTACGCAATATATTAAAAATTGAATTCATACAAAATATATATGAGAAGTAAATGTTCTCGTGTACATTGATTTAACGGTAATAAATATACAAGTAAATAGGTTAGTGATGTATAGTCTAATTTGATCGGTATAAACATGATCCGATTTGGTGGGGGTTATTCTTGCCTTATTTGAATATGACGTAGCTCCCCCGCATTTGACATTTTTAATTTTCGGAAGCTTACTCAATTAACTTTATCCATGGGAACCAATGAGAGTGGTGTTGAACCTAAGCCAGTGGTGAGATAATTGTGTGAATAGGGTCTTTTCATATAGTTCAAGTGTGGAAAGTTTCACAGTCGACAATTAACAAAATCAGAGCATTTAATCGTACTTTAAGAAAAATCTGCCGATTTTCAATCTGTTCTTTATCACATTCATTAAAGTTTTTAGAATCGATTATCCAGCTATCTTTTAGTTCTTGATATTTTCACTTTTTGAATTCACTCTATCAACTTATCTACATTATTAATCGGTATCAACACGGAATGTCTTCCCCAAACACTCTTCCTCAGAATCCTATCATCATCGTTGGTGGAGGGTTGGCTGGACTATCTGCTGCTCACCAGACATACCTCCGAGGAGCCAATGTCATTCTTTTGGACAAACAGGGATTTCTCAGTGGAAATAGTGGAAAAGCTACTTCCGGAATCAATGGAGCCTTGACCAGAACGCAGGTTGATCTCAACATCAAGGATTCGGTACAACAATTCTACGACGACACTTTGGCAACCGCTAAGGAAAGAGCCAGACCAGATTTGATTAAGGTTTTAACCTACCATTCGGCGGATGCCGTTCATTGGCTTCAAGAAGTGTTTGACTTGGACTTGACCATCGTTTCGAGATTGGGGGGGCATTCCCAACCCAGAACCCACAGAGGTAAAGATTCCAAGTTTCCAGGAATGGCAATAACATATCGGTTGTTGGAAACCCTAGAGGATTTGGCCGTGGCTGAACCCCACCGCGTGTTGATCTTGAAAAATTCCCAGGTAATTGACTTGATCAAACAGGATCATAAGGTCACCGGGGTGAAGTACAAAAACTTGTTGGACAAGTCGAAACATGAGTTGAATGGCCCGGTGATCATGAGTACTGGTGGTTATGCTGCTGACTTCACCAAGAATTCTCTCTTGAGAAAATACAGACCCGACATCATTGATTTACCTTCTACGAACGGAAACCATGCTACTGGTGATGGCCAGAAGATCATCTTGAAGAACAAGGGTGTAGGTACAGACTTGGACAAAGTACAAGTCCATCCTACAGGATTGATTGACTATGACGACACAGACACCATTCTCGGCAAAAAAGTTCCTCGTTTCTTGTTTCTTGGTGCTGAGGCTCTTAGAGGAGAAGGTGGGATCATTTTGAATGGCAAAGGTGAACGTTTTGTGGACGAATTGGGGCCAAGAGACCATGTCAGTGGCGAGATGGAGAAACAGTTGAAATTAGGTAATGGGCCATTAAGATTGGTTTTGAATGAAGCCAGCGAAAAGAATTTGGAGTTCCATGTCAAGCACTACAAGTCCAGAAACTTGATGAGGACCATTTCTGGAGAACAGCTACTTGCTGACTTGGGATTGTCGGGAAATTCTGTGAAGTTGGAGCAGGTCTTTGCTACCTACAACAAGGCTGCTCGTGGTGAGATCAAAGATCCATTTGGAAAGAAATTCTTCCCAGCCACGCCATTTGAGTACAAACCTGATGCTAACTACCATGTCTCGTTCATTACCAGAGTGTTACATTTCACAATGGGAGGTGTCAGAATCAATGATAAATCTCAAGTAATGTACCAAGTAGGAGATGAATTTAAGCCGTTCGAAGGCTTGTATGCTGCTGGAGAGTTAGCTGGAGGTATCCATGGCCATAATAGGCTCGGGGGTTCCTCTCTCTTGGCCTGCGTAGTATATGGAAGATTAGCTGCTGATCAAGCTACCAGCTACTATATGAACAAGTTGAGTGAAGGTTCTGTAGGTTCGTCGACTTTGAACAGATTGCAAATGATCAACCTACACATTGATCCAAAAAATCCACAAAAGGTGACAATTGAATGGGGCAGTGACGATCGACCCACTGGAGAAATTGATACATCTACTTCTACTGTTTCTACTGGTACATCTTCGACTACATCATCAACTATTACTGCTGCTCCCACTGCTGCTTCTCCAAACAATTTTAAGCAGTTCCACATTCCTGCCAAGGAGTTCACCTATGAAGAAGTAGCTAAACACAATAAACGGGAAGACTGTTGGGTGGTTGTCAAGAATGTTGTCTTGGACTTGACTCCGTTCTTGAAGAAGCATCCTGGAGGAATGGAGTCGATCGTTAACTTTGCAGGCAGAGATGCTACTGAGAGCTTTGAGATGTTGCACGAAGACAACTTCATTGAAAAATACACGCCAGACTGTGTCTTAGGTAGAATCAAAGGTAAGACCCCGGCATTGAACATATAATAGTTATCGATGAACAACCGACGAAGTGGATTACTTAAGGTCGTCTAGTATATAATATATACAATATTTAGTTAAGTATTTGTTACACAATATATAGTTTGCTCTAGACTTTAGTTCAGTATGGTCCCGTACAGTTATAAGCTCCATAGTGAATAGTTGGATTCGGTCATCCTTTGTTTATATTGCTAAATTTGCACATTATATCCATACTTTCTGTTTCGTATCTACTTTTCTACTCTGTTCCTGAATAAATATATATTGCTATTGTCTAAACAGCATGATAAATGAACTTCACTTCAATTTAGTTTAGTGATCTTCCAAGGAAGCATCGTATTCTTCCTCGGTCATCAATTCCTCAGAAGCTTCAACAGCACTGGCATCATCCAACTTGATCTGGGCGATCCAGCCTTCACCAATGGGATCGGTGTTGATCAAAGCTGGTTCTGATTCCAAGGCAATGTTGATGGCAATGACTTCACCGGCCACTGGTGAGTAGATTTCCGAGGCACTCTTTACCGACTCGACGGAACCGATGGTGTCACCGATTTCTACTCTGTCACCAACTTCTGGTAATTCAACAAAGGTTACATCACCAAGAGCCTCGGAGGCATATCTGGTGATACCAACGAAGGCAGAATCGTCAGCATGGGTAGCCAACCATTCATGTTCAGCAGTGTACTTGACACTTTGAGGACCTTCTTGTAAATATTTGTACACATGAGAGGTGGTGTTCAACTTGTGTGAGATGGAGTTGGCAATAATTCTGGAAGTGGAGAAGCCGACTCTGGAAGTGAAACTTCTGGTAATAGGAGCCGAGGCTCTGAAGACGGACTTGAACATGTCGGATGTGAATGAGGGTTGTAAAGGCAATTCAAAAGAAAACGAAAGCTCTACGATTGGAATTGGATCTGTTTAAAAAGAATTTTTCACTGTAGTGATTCTTCTTCTCCAGTTAAAATCAACAGATTTGGTACGGCAGTATTGACTCGGGGCGCGTAACGTCTGACTCCGGCGTGCACCGAGTCATGCGGCACAGTTATTCAGATCTCCCTAAGAAGTCTGTGATGAGAAGAGGTTATGACAAAATACGAACCATTTCTAAGATCTCCATGAAACTGGTCAGAAATATTGTTATCGTATGCAAGTATGTGTGTTTCTTTTTACGTTCTTCCGTTCCTTTTTTGTACTTTTTCACCGATTCATCTCATCATCTCAGCCTTCTAAGAAGCCAAATTGCGATTTCTTACTCTGCGATTAGAATACACAAACTCAACAGTTTCCTGCTGCTACAGTGTCTGTGATCTCAGTCACATGAGAATTGATGGATTCTGAAATTCCTTATATAGCCCAGCTAGTCTTGGCTATGCAGTTATGAATAAAAAACGGCTGCGAAAGCAATGCAACACTATGTATATACTATATTGAGCCAGAGCTCTACTCTCCGCTACTTGTGTTTCCACTCGTAGCAACGCATATAGCTTTACTAAGGAAAAACAACTATTTCATTAACCTATATGGCACTAACAAACGAAGCAATTACAACACCAGTCTATTCATATGACTAGCTAAAGTGGACGGCAATAGGCACAATGATGACAATCAACACGATGATAACCCCCAAGATGATGCACAATCTCATCTTGAAGTCCTTCCACCACATATCTTTTCTGACTCTGTTGGCGCCTCTTCTGAATCCTTGCGCACTAATGGCCAAGTTGTCGGTCTTGTTTTCTATGGAGTCCAATCTTTCACCTCTTTCAGCGACTTTGTTGATGTTGTCTCTCATGATTCCGACGGTGTCGTCAATTTGCTAGATGGGTTAGTATTGAACGAAGGAAAATCAAAGCTTCAGAAGGAACAAGAAATGCTAATGCTATGCTATGATACATCATGATTGCATAACTGATATCCAAGATATTTCATATACACTTCATAATCATGCTGATACCATAGTTATTCTTCAAGAAAATGAAAAAGTGTTGTTGATAAGAATATGGTCACTACGATCAAGATTTTGATTATAATACATGGTGTCATGATATAGACAAGTACAATTTCATTCATATTTCCTCTTCAATCGGCTTCTGTCATACTTACTGCCTGGATGGCCGCAGTTCTGGACTGCGACTGGTCTCCAGTAGTCTGGTTAGGAATAAATGGGTCATAGGGGACGGAAGACGACATTGTGTATTGGATGTGATCTGCGGTTTGTAGTTGATACTATTGGGACTCTGATGATGAGGTCTGATGTTATACTGTAACGAGCTGCGACAATGTGTGTATAGCAGGAATGGTGCTATAAGATAGTGATGGCAGATCGGGCTTGGACGGGATTGCACGGAGTATTCCGACAATGATGGATGCGTGTAGATTGGGTTGAAAAGCTGTGAATACAATTCTGGTGCTGGAAAAAAGAAGATTCTATTTAGAAGTTTGATTGATTTGGCAAGTGTCCTTTGTGGAATCAAGAGATTATTTGAGAATTGGGGGGCCGACGGAGTGCATATAGATAACAACCTCTGCCGCAGTACTAAACTGCAAGGATGCTGGCCCAGTGTCCTAGATATTTATAGATGTAGCGGGATATAATCTCGGCGATAAACGAGAGGATTAGAGAGTCTGCCATACCTTCGGATTTGCCATAATGGGAGAGAGCTATGTTAGATTGAGCATATGTTGTAGATATTGGATGGGAGGCGAAAACGTAAAGGCTGACGGCCCGTGGCAGAGATGATCTTCGGCATCTCGGGAACAAAGCCATAGCCGCGAGTAGAACTGTGACGCTAATATTGCGATGAGACGAAATAGTGGGAGATTAGTGGAAGAGTATGTAAGAATGATCTCAACTCGGTTATTCATACCGTAGAAGACTTATTTCCACATTGTAGCGAACTGGATTACAGGGTTGCTCGGTGTAGATTCATTGAGTAGCTGAATATTCCGACTTTTCGCAATCAATTCTTACGTTTAATTACCTCAAGATCAGAGAATCAGTACGGTGCAATTATATTCTACTTTCTAGTGGCAGACAGAGTAGACTTGCAATTCTACTTTCTAGTGCAGATATAGTAATGCTTAGATAGCAAACTCTTGTGGCAGACTATCTTTGCAAATGAAATTAATCATCTCTAAGCCCGCAGGCAGTGCCCCCATATAGAACAACATATAGAACAACATTAAACTATAGTCCATCTCTTCCACTTATCTATCTTATATATTTCTCCGTACCTGCCGTTGTACCTATACAGCCCCGTCTCCTATTGAATGTTCTCCTATTACTAGTGGTCATGTTCTGAGTTTGGGTGCAATTTTTCAACACTGAAGTTCCGAGAGCTGCGATTTTTCAGTCCTGAAAGTTCCAAAAGCACAAAATCGCTCCTATTTCTGATGTTGTACGACTTCAGACCACTGCCGTTTCCAGCAGCTTCTCCTATTCTCGCCGTTTCACACCAAAAACACCTACCAACGGCCCTCTCGGTCATACAGCGAACTCAGTCACTCTGAGTTGAGAGGCTTAGAAGTCGCAACTGGTTCAGTCACTTCAACAGAACCACTACAGATGTTCAATTCGCGACATTTTCACCGTCGGAACCTGAAGTGTGTGGATCTGGTCCGTGTTATTCTAATGGCGGCGAAGCAGGCGTAAACAACGACTCTCTTGTGGTGTCCGTGGTTTCCTAAAGGAGAATCTACCATGACACAATGTCGTTTGCAGCTGGTTGCCTGTGAACTGCGAGGAGGGCAAGACGCGTTAGGACCAGAATACGACATTTTCACTTACCGAACCGAAAGCAACCTAAAGGCAATTCAGCGCTTTGGCGGCTGCAAGACAACGAGGACGGATTCGAGAATTCCACATCCAAAATCTCCCGAGTCAGATGACCTTACAGAAGGATCGACTTTCGCCAGCCGTTTGTGTGGAAAACTACTTCATTATTAAGTGCGGAATTGGATTGGGGAAATCGCGAAAGTCACAATTTTTCACTCGAGACGACACCCCACCAAAACAAGATAGAAGTTCATACACCAGCCAAACAATTCCACCGATGCAAACATACTACAAACACACAATACACTTTAGACTCCTCTATAAATACAATCAGACAATTCATAACTTGCGTATACACGGAGATATCTCTGCTATCAGTGGCTTATCTTCTCGTTCTCTGTGTAGCGTGAGCACACCAGCAATGTCGCATGTCGCGCAAATTTTTCCCAGCCTGCGACTTTCCCACCCACCGATATTTATAACCAACGCAGTTTTTCTTTTCGTGAGCACAATCCCCTTTTCTTCTTTTTTAGCAGGTTTCTGTAATATTAGTACAATCCCTTATATTATAATCATATAGATCAAACATGGACGGTGGTATGTATTTTGCAGCACTGATTGGCACATCGTCTCTCTCTGCTGATTGATTGATGGCTCTGTCCCCTGCCCTGCTACACTGTGTCGAATTATTCGGCGATGTGTTGTTCGTTAATGGGGATGGCGATTTTTCACCGCTACCCAACTGAACACGTCCATCAACTCTGGCAACAGCACCAGCCTAATTGTAGACACATCGCAATACCAACAGGAGCCCAATTGACCAATAGCACTCCGTCGTTCCTGCTGTCGGAATCTTGTGCTGGTGTCGTTGAATCGCTGGATTTGGCTGGAATTTCGATTCTCGCAATCCGCAGCGGATCATCGTATCAGTACACGAGCCGGATCAAACACTAGCAATACAGCAATGGCACCAATGACACTGTCAACGACACCTCAATATCGTCTGCACCAGCAGTATAGGCCAATTGGCACCTACTTGATGTTGTTGCTGCTAGCGTCATTCATGCTTTTGTTGTGCCTTTGGATTACTCGTTATCTGGATCGATCCGGCAGTTAGAATCATTTTTCTGCGACTCTCGTCCAATGAATTTTTCAGTACTGCGTCTTGGAAATAACGTAGAGGAAGATATTGTTGGAACTGTTGTCGATGTTGCTGGCGTTGATGTCGTGGTGATGTATCGACGTTGTCGATGCCGTATTTAGTAATGCCGTAATATTGATTTTGATTATAAAATAATCTATTACTGGCATATTCTCCGTCATCTTATCACATGTGATATTTAGAACTACTACTAACACCCCACAGAAGAAGTTGCTGCTTTAGTTATTGACAACGGTTCCGGTATGTGTAAGGCCGGTTTCGCCGGTGACGACGCCCCTCGTGCCGTCTTCCCTTCCATTGTCGGTAGACCAAGACACCAAGGTATCATGGTCGGCATGGGTCAAAAGGACTCCTACGTTGGTGACGAGGCCCAATCAAAGAGAGGTATCTTGACCTTGAGATACCCTATCGAACACGGTATCGTTTCCAACTGGGATGATATGGAAAAGATCTGGCACCACACCTTCTACAACGAATTGAGAGTTGCCCCAGAAGAACACCCAGTCTTGTTGACCGAAGCCCCAATGAACCCTAAGTCCAACAGAGAAAAGATGACCCAAATCATGTTTGAAACCTTCAACGTTCCAGCTTTCTACGTTTCTATCCAAGCTGTCTTGTCCTTATACTCTTCCGGTAGAACCACCGGTATTGTTTTGGACTCGGGTGATGGTGTTACCCACGTTGTGCCTATCTACGCTGGTTTCTCCTTGCCTCACGGTATCTTGAGAATCGACTTGGCCGGTAGAGACTTGACTGACTACTTGATGAAGATCTTGTCTGAACGTGGTTACACTTTCTCCACCACTGCTGAGAGAGAAATCGTCAGAGACATCAAGGAAAAGTTGTGTTACGTTGCCTTGGATTTCGAACAAGAAATGCAAACTTCGTCCCAATCCTCGGCCATTGAAAAGTCTTACGAATTACCAGATGGTCAAGTAATCACCATCGGTAACGAAAGATTCAGAGCCGCTGAAGCTTTGTTCCGTCCTGCTGACTTGGGTTTGGAAGCTGCTGGTATCGACCAAACCACTTTCAACTCCATCATGAAGTGTGATGTCGATGTTAGAAAGGAATTGTACGGTAACATTGTTATGTCTGGTGGTACTACTATGTTCCCAGGTATTGCTGAACGTATGCAAAAGGAAATCACTGCCTTGGCTCCATCTTCCATGAAGGTCAAGATCATCGCCCCACCAGAAAGAAAGTACTCCGTCTGGATCGGTGGTTCTATCTTGGCTTCCTTGTCTACTTTCCAACAAATGTGGATCTCAAAGCAAGAATACGACGAATCTGGACCTTCCATTGTCCACCACAAGTGTTTCTAAACCAACTTGCAAAATTCACTGTATTCTTGTTCTGCAAACATTTTGTCCAACCTCTTCTCTTTCTACGATGTTGAAGAACATACATTTTTGTTAGTCCACCTTGTTATCCTCTTTTTATTAAATAAAAAATTTATTGTTAACGTTGTTTTCCTTCTTTATCTGTCCTGTTTTAACTCATATATATTCTATATATTACAGAAAGAAAGTAGATCATTTAAAATAAACATTTATTTGATGAGACCTTGTAGGTTATCTAGAATAGTATAGGTAACTTCACTAAAATACATCAGAGATACGTAATCTTGTAGGTAGAAAAGGTGAAAATTGACTGCTATCCATATTAACCTGAAATCGTTCAAGCAAATGTGACACTATATTTATATTATAATCGAAACCAATGGTAATTCTCAAGATCCAGATCACTTACCATTCGCTATTATTTTTGAATCAAGCCATATCTCTTACCTTTTCTCAATAATATGATTATATTAGCTCTCTTCATCACTACTGTGGATGCTTCCAGGACCTGCTGTTTGCTCCTCGGTTGTTTTGTTCTGTTCCTTCAACTTTTTCTGCTTCAATTGGTTCATTCCATCGTAGAAATTGGACCATAAACGGCCCACATCGTCAAACTCTTTTCCAACTTGTATCGATTCGTTGAGAGATCTATTCAAGATATCGATATTGTATACTACAGAGTCGATGTTATTGGAAATTTCCTGGATGAGCAAATCACGCTGTTTTTCAAAATACGAATGTGAAGTCCCAGAGGTGCCTGTTATGGCTGCTGGAGGAGGTGTTGCCGATGACATTACTGTTATTGGTGGAAACGTAAAAGTAAAATAGATTATCATAGTTTTCGAAGTTTATATACGCGTAGTGCACTGTGCAGGATACATTCAACAGTGTGTTATGTTAGCTATGAAGAGATTATGATCTGAAGAACGAGTTGGTGCTAAGTGAGTTGTGGGTAAAGATTTTCATCTAGCTAGCATAGATTTGGGGAGGTTATTACTATAACTATAATTGTTGTTTTGGTAGTAGTACTAGTGTCAAGAAATCTCAATGGCTGCGAAAGAAGAACATCACCGATAATTTTTTAACTTGTGACTGAAAGCATTAAGAAACATTACCAAATAAACCATATTATTCAAAACTTATTGAAGATTCCCTCAAATTTTCATTACTGATGTTAGTGATTATGCCGCTTATCTTCCAATTATTTGTCGTTCTCTTCATTTGGGTGCAAAAGCTTTTCCTCATCCCGCACTAGAAAAGTGAAAAATTCCAGCAATCAAATAATCACCATTTTCAATTCCTTTTCTTCAAAAAAGGACATGGCCAAAAAAGATAAAAAGTCCAAGGAGGCCAAGAAGGCTCGTACTCTCGAGAAACAAAAGAAGGGCCAGGCCAAAGCTGAAACCAAAAACAAGAAGCTAGCCAAAAAGCTTGGTGAAGATGAGGAAGATGAAGACATCGATCAGATCTTAGAGCAGTTTGCTAAAGAACAAGAGTTGTTCCAGGAAATCAAAGTAGAACTCTGTGAAAAACCGTCGAGGAGATTGAATCCGGCAATGGTGGCCAATCCTCTTCATGGTAAGAGAGAACTCATTTTGTTTGGTGGAGAAAATACCAATGGTTCAGTTTCTCACTTCTACAACGACATGTACACCTACGCTATAGACAATAATACCTGGAGAAGAATCACGTCCAAGAATTCACCTTTGCCCCGTTCCTCGCATGCTATGTGTGCCCATCCTTCAGGCGTGATTTTAATGTTTGGTGGTGAGTTTTCTTCTCCCAAGCAGTCTACATTCTACCATTATGGTGATACCTGGATACTTGATGCGGATTCTAAAGAATGGATGAAAATCGAACAGAAGAGAGGTCCCTCGGCTAGATCAGGTCATAGATTGGCCGTCTGGAAGAACTTCATCATTTTACACGGTGGCTTCCGTGACTTGGGTACTATGTCTACCTACTTGAATGACGTCTGGTTATTTGACATTACGACATACAAATGGGCGCAAGTCGAATTTCCACCTAATCATCCTATTCCCGACTCTAGATCAGGCCATTCTTTACTTCCCTGCGCTGAAGGAGCCGTTTTGTACGGTGGTTACTGTAAGGTTAAGGCTAAGAAAGGTTTACAAAAAGGTAAGGTGTTAGGGGACACATGGTTATTGAAGATGAAAAGTGATCCGAAGAGTGTTAGATTCGAAAGAAGAAGAAAACAGGGGTTTAACCCATCAGCCAGGGTCGGTTGTTCTTTGGTATATCATAAAAATAGAGGTATCATGTTTGGAGGTGTATTTGATTACGAAGAAAGTGAAGAACAGTTAGATTCCGAGTTTTACAATAACTTGTATTCATATCACCCAGAAACCAATAGATGGTACAACTTGACGTTGAAACCTAGAAGAAAAAGAAAGGAGCAAGTCAAAGAAAAAACAAGAGACGAAGACTTGGAAGAACTCTTGAATTCCATCTTAGCAAAAGCCGAGTTGAATGATGATGATGAAGAAGCCGATGATGAACTTTCTCAATTAGAGCAGTTGAAATTGAAAGAACAGGAAGAAGAAAAAGAAGAAGCTACTGAACATGTGGTTATGAACCAGTTGCCCCACGCTCGTTTCAATGCCACTACATGTGTTGTAGACGATATATTGTATATTTTCGGTGGTATCTTCGAAAAAGGTGAACACGAATTCAATTTGGATTCCATGTATGCGATAGACCTCGGTAAATTAGATGGCTGCAGAGTTTTATGGGAAGACTTGTCTGAATTAGATCAAGAAATGGTTGATTCTGATGAAGATGAGTATGATGACGAAGACGATGACGAAGACGGCGATGACGAAGATGAAGAAGAAGGTGATACCAAATTGGAAGCTGAAGATGAAGAAGAAACCGAAGAAGAAGAGGAAGATATTGATGAAGACGAGATTCCTGATCCAAGACCATGGTTGCCACATCCTAAGCCCTTTGAAAACTTACGTGCGTTCTACAGTCGTACTGGTGCCCATTTCTTGGAATGGTCTATTTCTAGTCACAGAGAAGCTAGAGGTAAATATTTAAAGAAGGCTGCCTTTGACTTGTGTGAAGATAGATTCTGGGAAAGGAGAGAACAGGTTGCAATTGCTGAAGACAATTTGGAAGACTTAGGTGGAGTAAGTGAAGTGATCGAGAAAGATACATCCAAAAGTACCAAGAGAAGATAGATAACTTAGACAAATAGATCAATTAGACATCTTAGTATAAAGTTATAAGTTACAATGTAATAGTTAAGAAATATATTAGAATACATGTATTGTGTCATTTAATGTACAGAAATAGAAATGAACCATACCTCTAACGAAGAACTGGATTATGCAAAATGGATACCAACTTGGTGGAAAGCGTACAACAACTTCAAGAAGTCAGTCTGGTCTAATTTGGAAGCTCTTTTTTCGGCAAAGCCTGTTTCAGTTAATACCTGGTCGATCTTGTTCTTGACAATTTCGGTCATACTGGCTTTGTCATCAACAACCATAGCATCGTCCACGTTGTTGGTAGCCAAGAACGTCTTATAGTTCTTTTCCAAGATTTCTAGAACGTTGTTGGATTTGAAACCAGCAGCTATGGTCTTGTTCTTTCTTACGAAAACGATTCTCAACAAGCCATCCCATTCGTTGAAGTCGATGTTGGGTCTAGGGGTCTTGATTTCAATACGCACCACTGAGGATTCAACTTGTGGAGGAGGACGGAAGTTGTTCTTACCGACTTTCATAATATGAGTCACATTAGCCCACATCTGTACGTTAGCTGATAATCTATTGTATAAAGCATCTCCTGGTCTGGCAAGCAATCTCAAAGCGAATTCTCTCTGGAACATAAGAATGGACACTCGAGGAGGTCTTGGTTGATTCAACAACTTAAACACCAAAGGGGAAGAAATCTGGTACGGAGTATTGGAGATACAAACGTCGAAGTATGGCAAGTCTGTCTTCATGAAATCACCTAAAAGAATCTCCAACTTCTTTTGTTGGGGAGTTCCATGAACTCTCTTCGTAAGTTCAGCTGCCATTCTTGGATCCATTTCCACAGCCACAACCTTACGAGCTTGCTCCAAAATACGAACAGTCAAGTTACCAGTACCAGGACCTACTTCCAAGACAACATCTGAAGGTTTAATGCCAGCCTTGTCAACAATTCCTTGTGCTACCAAAGGGTTTTTCAAGATATGCTGACCCAAGTTGGTATTGAACTTGAAAACGGAATTAAGATGCTTTTCGGCAGCCACAGAGGCACCCGTTGGGTTTGGTGCAGACGAAAACTTCTTTTTCGGAGCCTTAGCCATTATTGAATCACAATGAATCGTCTATGGAATATACAAATGAGCATTAGATTCGTAGATCCATGATTCAAATGATAGGCTCATCTCGATTTTTTCAGTTTTTCACGTGACATACGAAATGTGATGGACAATATGCAGGCTTTTTCCTTCCTCATATCGCCATATTTCATCGACACAACAGACGATGGGAGAATTCTAAAATACTATGATGAAACCAGAATACAGTATATAAATAACTCCCAGAAATGAACTTCTGTTCAATTATGTTTTATATAATTAACTCTTTTCAATACTTGAAATGGGAATAGATTTACTCCAAGGAAGTCGTTGCATATATATAGTAGCTAGAACTGTATATAATACTAAGATTCCATTAAAATGTTTTGTGTGCACTCATTGCATGAGTGTATATTTCGTCTTAGATACATGGAACAATTTGCACCCAAACTGACACCATCCGGATGGCGGAATAGGCAGAAAATTCGTGTAATTTTCATATACTATACAAATTATAGAAGATTTAATCTAACAAAATTTTATAAACCTGCAAAAATGAATCGCGTTGAGATGGTGATTTTTTTTTTATATGGAAATGTAAATGAAATTAAAGTGTACCCAATCTCGACCTCATCTTCAAATCTTCGTACAGTTACCTCTTGATAACCATGTCAAAATGTTTGTGTCCTCTAGACGGTAAACAAAGATGGCCAGGTAGTAATTCTTTATTTTATGGTTTTTGTTAGAATGGCGTGTAAAGAACAATGAACCGTTCCCGAACCTAATAGATTGTTCGCATTGTTGACATCTCTTAATTCGAAATCCTTTCTCTAGACTATAATCTAATCTCTCTTTGGACACGGCACATGATGTAATGTTCAATATCTCATAAACTCTTGCTATCCGAATCATTTAATGTTTCTTCAATGATCATTCCAGTAATAAATAGAAGAGATTTTGAAGTGACACAAAATTTCGTAGTCCGGCTCTGTGAATAATGTGGCACACGACTTAGGCAGCAACTTTGGGGCAAGAGCTGTTTCTATAAATACAATTACATAGACTAGAACGATCCGAAGAACGTTGGTCGCCATGAGTCACATAGCCAGAGACTTTTCGGTTTGGAATATGTTGATGTTCGGAAAGCCACATTCTCCGACCAATGAAGTCCAACAGCCAATATATGATGAAAAAGTTCAGAATGACGCTGAAATCGTAAATGAAGATGTCGAAAAAGTTCAGCTTCTTCAATTTGAAGACAAGAACGAGCTTCCCGAAAAAGAGAAGGTATATCATTACGCTAAGAACGAAAATGACACAGAGAAGGTAATTGGCTTAGTCGAGAATGACATGTTTCCTGATAACAAAGACAATGACGATCAAGAAGAAATGTATCCCAAGTTCACGAAGAGCAATTGTATGATATTGGTCTTGCTTGCACTTGTTGCTCTCGTGTTCCAATTCCCACTATTCGCCGTTTCAGACTACTTCAAATTCAATCATATTTCCAGTAAGATGTCCTTAATTGATGATTGGCAAGTGCAGAATGGTGAATCTACAAAACCTCACGAAATAATTGCTGTAGGTACTCCCAAGGGAAACTTCACATTAGACCCTGTACACCTGATCCAATTAGTGAATCACACTTTTGGCCATTCCTGGGGCGAACCAGTAGTTGTAGAATATTCTCCTCCAAAAGAAGTCGAGTATGATGCAGTATTTTTGAAGTTGAAGACTTCTGTAGATAGAGTTCAGTATGGGAGATTAGCCAATGTGTTCCTTGATGGAGTCCAAATCTGGAAAACTTCTACAATTGAACCTGGTGGACGACCAGTATACTCTGAATTCACTAAAGATGTCAGCATGTACTTGAGCTTATTCCATAAGGGTGGAAAGTTCATCTTCCAGTTGGACAACATCTTGTCTGGTAGATTGTCTGGCGCGGCAAGGTAGAATTGACTGTAGAATTCTTCAATTTTCATAAACTCCACCACGGTCATCTTAATCAAGAAAGTAGATATGAGATTTTGGACGGTGACTATTCTGTACTTTCCACAAGGAAACCAGCTGATGTTGTACATCCATTGGTTGTCGCTAAGAACAAAAATACTCCTCCTTTGTCTTATCTTTCTACCAAAAAGGTCCACCTTGAGTTGCCCGTAGTCCCTGTAAACACGACTAGATTGAGACTCGCTATCTTCACTTCTGGTAACGCTGTTGAAGAGTTCTGGTATACCAACGTCTTGGACAAGTACGCTGAGAAGTTCAAAGAGAAACACCTATCTGAACGTCAAGGACCAGTAAGAATAGTCAACGTCTATTTTAATGGTGAAAAAATAGCTTCTCAGACCCCTGAACCTGTTATATTCACCAGTGGAATCTCTCCTTCCTTGTGGAATAATGTTGTTCCAAACTCTGCTTTCGATGTGCCTGCCATCGAAATTGATGTCTCGGGATTGTTACCATTCTTGTGGACTTCCCAAAAACTCGGAGACAGAAAATTAGAAATTGAAATCAGTAACTGTCTTGGTGAAACGGAGCATACCGAATCTAACGAAGTTGGAGGTGATTGGATTACTTCTGCCAGTTTGTTGACCTACGAAAATAGTGAAGTTATTGCTGCTACTGGTGAAATTCTTTCTATCGACCAAAACAATACAAGCAAAGTAATTGGCTTTGCTCACCCCTTCACCGGCTCAATTCTGCAAATTGTCAACAGTATATTTAGTGGACAATTGGTTAGTAAACTTTCCCTCACTTTGGGAAATGGTAAAATCTTGAACACTACGATTGCTTCGTATACCAAAGGCGAAGTTTCTAATGTTCAACACTACACTCACTTTGGAAATAACCAGTCGGTTGTTCATGTGGGCCGTAGTGTAAAGTCGTTGATTATAACTGATGACGATCTTCCTTCGGAAATCAAATCTGATATAGAAAATGGAGAATACAAAAAAAAGGAGCACAAGAAATATAGGCATTACACAGTTGGCAAATTCGGAGACATCTATGAAGAATTCGAGCTTCCTGCCAATACCATCCACTCTGTTAACGTTTCCTTGAGTTATCCCCTAGTTCTTCGTTTGGTAGAACAAGACATATCTATTGGCTGTAACGAATTCGAGACGAGGTATAACGTCCTGTTACTTTCAAGCAGACATATAGATATCCTATTTAATGGAAAATATTCGTTGAGCGTTCTGAATGAGCAGAGAGGAAATTCCGAGTTCTTCATTAGCAAGAAGGGTAACTATGGATTTGGATCATTGACTTCGGAGTTCCGTACAAAATTATATTGTGACGACGTCAAATTGAAGTTGTTGAGGATGGTGAGAGCTATAAACGGCACTGTGGTTCTGGACGTAACTAAACAGGTGGATATCGTCAGTAAAATGGATTTGGCTGGTAGATTAAGTGGTTCATTTAGATCCTACGAAGTAGGACCATACGTAGATTACGTGTTCCCAAAATTGACAAATCAGAAGGATATTGAGAATTATATGAATAGGCTATTCTCTGATGTCTTCAGAAAGCTTACATCCAGTTATGGTATACCTAAAAGTACTCAACCTGCTTCCACTCATTTGTTGACACCAGTCCACCACCAATATTCTTTTGTACCAAACCCTGAAGTATCGTTTCTACCAATACATTAGCATTCTTTAGTTCCTAACGGATGTATATAGCATTATGAACTGGAAAAACGACTCTATAATGTGCACCCTAAATGTTCTGGCCCCTTTAGTGCAACTGATAGACCAAGAATTAGTTCAGTCTATATGGAGCGTCACCGTCCAGGACACCACCTCCATCGCTTTTCTGGTGAAGAAATGCTCAAGATGGATCGACATGGAATGGGTGGTCACAGGTTGAGCGGTTCTCATACACCTCCCAGACGTCTGAGCCTCTGGCCATATAAGGATGAAAATAGTAAAGTAAAACTGATGGTTCGTTAAGAGCGGAAGTATAGGCACCCACAAAGACCACGAATACAATGTTTCTAAACATGAACCTCACCGCAGTGTTGTTTCCAGATTTCTTTTCAAGTTACATTACGCCCTCTTCCGGAAGTTCAGTAAGCCACATAGTATCTCTCTTGGAGTGAGCTGCAGAGTGGAAGGGTGTGCTTGTAACAGAAAGGTCACTGAAGCATGGAAAGGTACTTGATTTGAAGCATGGATGGGTCCTTACAATGAAAGAGATATATGGAAAACATCATGAAGGCAAGGAGCATGATCAACACCATGGACCAGAGAAGTCGAAACAATATTTTGAAAATTTAGTTATTACTAAGCTCTTAAGGAATAGCTTATTAAGAAATTAAATGCCTGTTGAATACATAAAACATGAAGTTGGTGATTCTGTTGTCCTTTCTGCTAAGGAAATGAAAAGATAGAAACTCCATCACAATGAGCGTGAAAGGGAACAGGAAGAAAAGTATATGTTTGAGTTTTGTCTCATGTTTCTATGGAAATATTTTCATGATTAATTGTAAATTCCAAGATTAATCTGATTTATAAATATGTTCAGTGAATGTTATATAAATGAGCATATATATGTGAATTTTGCCAGAACCGAGCCCATTCTATGGAAAATGTTACTGTTTGGGGAGGTTCACTGAAAGGATTTACTAATTAAAGATTATGCAAATACCTTCAGATATACAATACGTTCAATCAATATTGGATAATTTGTGACTTTTATGTATGTGATCCAAATAATGATTTCAGATTTCGTTCTTTATAAGCTGCATTCCTATCTGGTCGAGTACACTTACAATCTGTGGATGTGAGGTTTAAAGTTAATAGGAAATGCACATCAGGTCGACATAGTTGTTGACGTAGTAGACGACAAACCCTACAACAGCATAGAGTCCCTGCGTCGTGACCAACTGCACTGCTCCATGGCTGTCAATTCCCTTTAATCCTTTCTTGGGGTTTTCTGAGAAAATTCCTACTCCATACAACACCAAGAGCACTAGGCCGAAGGTAAGAAGAGCAACGGTGTAAGTGAGGATCAACAATATAAGAGCCCTACGTATGTCGGAGGAACCTTCAAGGAACCAACCCCATTGGTGACAAAACTTGGGGTCCGTTGGGAAGTAATAGCTGAGGAGTGGCTCAAGGTAATTTGTTCTTGTAGCCGCAACCAACTGTTCATAAATAGACAAGGGCAAGAATGTCTTCAAAAGCAGAGTCATCGTGTGATATCTCAAAGGTTTAATCGGAAGAGAAAGAAAGAGCTACAATTAGAACATTTTAAATTTTGAACATATTCAGTAAATCATTCTTCCAGCCTTCTGTGCAAAGATGGCCATGAAAACGTTGTCTAATTAATTTTTCAGCTGAGAATTCTTGGCTCCGGCCGAGCTGATTGTGCAACTAGTTTCATTTATAATAATGTAGTTGAATCGTTACGTAAATGAATGTAATTTGGTTATAATGGATCGGAGCACGTATTGCAAGCGATATCAGAATACAGCTTGTGATAACAATATGTAAGCTGATAAATTGTTCTTCTCAAGTACATGTGAGCCTCACCGAGTGATAAGGAGAATTAATCTTCTATTTTTTTCGCAACTAGCAGAGATTCATTATGCATTGAAATAGCTTCGACTCTCACGAGATCTATTTCCACTCAAAACTAGAGGTGCAAGTATTCTAATTGACTCCATTCAGTGTATTTCGTTTAAGGAGTCTTTCTGGTGCACGGAGATTCGTTATCTCAAGTTTTCGTGAATGGACAAATATCTCTTTACGTACTATTCTCAATTAATTATAACAAAAAGCAGATCAATTGTAAGTATCCAAGGTGCATATTATGGAATACCTAGGTAAATCCGAGTCTCTCCTTTTTGATATGATGTCGCAGACCAACAAACAAGAAATAAAACTACTTGCAATGACTCCAATGTTTGGAGCCGGAGTTTATCATTTTGAAATATCAACTGCATTATTAGAGAAACTAACAATTCCCATCGAAATATATTTTACTCTCCATAGGCTCTAACCGAAAGGGTAGTAGAACACAAATTCTACCTACGATATTAGTTGATTTTCACTTAAAGAAAATGAAAATTTACACTGTGACTGAATAAAACACTAATTGGTTTATTCGCTCGTGTGATATCAATAGGATAATAGAGTAAATGATTGTCTCACTCCAAGTACTGTATGTGAAATAGGATGGCCATGTACCGAAATGTAGTACTTCGAAAAAAACTACATGTTTTTAACCTCTTATCAATATTCTCCGCCGCTTCCCTTATTCGCCAAAGACAGTGGTATATAATGGTCTAGATTAATTCCACATAAATTCCGGCGATTTCATTTACAATATTCTCCAATATCAACGTTACAACATTTGATTGTTTATGAAAAGTCACGTGATTCTCGCGCAGTTCCGAGGGCATTCTATGGTGTTTACAATCGACATTACAACAGGTCATATCTGGCAGCTACGTGTTCGTCGCCTATAGAAAGTTTCAGATCCCCTTGGTGATAGCATCTGGCTAGTTGATAGTTACTTCTAGGTTATCCGACCATCGAAGCCTTTTTTCGTTTTCGAAACTTTTCTGAAACACTACGACTGGATCAGACACAAAAGGACACTAAACAATAGATCAGAGATCCATTAGAAACTACATCGATTTGGTTTTAATAGTCGTGATTTGATACAATAAGACTGGAAATCGTATACGAACATCATCCTAAACTTCCTTTTCGAATAGTCTAACTTTCTTCAACATTGAATACGTATTTTATCATTTTTTTCAACAGAGTATTCTATCGTCTATGAAGAATCGATGACTTCTCCCACACGAAACGTATATCATCGGCGAGAAACATCGATAAAACGTCCCAAATCTGTACTAAATCGAAATACGAAACTTTCGGACACCCTTTCCAAATCTCCGGTCTTTTCTGCATTTGACGAGCTTATAAGCATACCGACTACAACAACAAAGCTTCACCAACATGATATATTCAAGATCAACAAGATCATAGACGACATCCACTACTATCTCACAGAACTTCTAGCCGATTTTACTGAAGTTGAATCGGCTACTCTCACGAATTCCTCGGATCTTGAGTGGTACTATGAGGGAAGAGAAAATGTTATTGAATTGACAAGAAACATGGAAAGCATCGATGCCATCATATCGCAATTGCTAGTGATAATAGAGTCTGATACCAATGCAGCCATTCTGTCATCTTTGCTTTCCAGATTTGAAGATACTTCTGATCTTCTACTTGATGCAAAGAAGTTCATTATCACCTTAAAGAAGAATGTAGATATTTCCATCAACTATAAGGAGATCAAGGAGTCTATCATCAAGTCGCTCACGAACGAAATTGAGGATTGTATTAAAGTATTTCTACGATTACAAAAATTGAAATTGTCTTCTCCTCGAAGAGAACTTCCCAATTTCGAATTGCTGAAGATCACTTCTAAGATGAGAATCAGTGATCTTTCTACTACTAATAATTTATCCATGAAGTCTATGAGACTTCCGACATTTAACGAATTTGACGATGCATTATATAACGATTATCTCGATCTAGAATCGCGAATAGCACCACTTCAGGTTTCGCTAGATATTCTACCTATGAAAATCGAAGAGTTTGATCGCATGTGTTATGGTTCACTCTTCCCTTCGTCTAGATCTGAAATATTTGACAAATTTGAGAAACTAATGGAGAGATGGAATTACCTTCTTAATGAAAAACAGCTGCTCAAAAAAGAGTGTTTGGACAGCAAGTGGGACGAAATCTTCCGGTATCTAATTAGAGAGATTACAGCACAATGTCAAATAATAATAGACAAGTTGTCTTCATCATCTCCTCAAGATAGAAGTAAAGTGACGGATGATGTGGGCTCAACTTACAAGTTATGTTCGAATTCCATTATACTCATACATAAGGCTTTCCAAGATTCCATAATATCAGACTCGTCTTTAGTAACATTGTTTAATGAAACCTTACTTTTCAAATGGGACGATGTTAACAAACTCTTAACCAATCCTTCTTTCAGAGCGAGACGTCCAGAGAGTTCCAATCCGTTCATGTCCAAGACTTCAACGCTAGACAAAAACGGATTGAAATTGTTCCAGACACGTGTTCGAAGTCAATCCCCAGATGCCTTATTAAGTAATGGCATGGGTATTGATCTTGGAATAGATGTGGAATCTACCAAAGTTCCGTTCAGTATACGAAAGGAAGATAAAGTAGTTGATATCTTCTCATCCAGTCGTCCACAGACTCTGAGCAAAGGTCTCGATCTTTCATCTCTAAAGATGGACAATCTTTTGATAGGAGAGAAATCAGAAACTTCTACTCCGGTAAGGCGATCTCCCAGAAATGGATTTTCAAGTTTTGATATCAAAGAGAATGAATTTGTTAGAAATTTTGAAAAGGCAAAAGAGGTTACAAAGGTTAACAAGATTGAAAACATTATGAATAATGATTATTCCGTAGAAAAACACTTTGATGTTGTTGCTTATATCAAGAAAATCTTGTCAAAAGACATCCTCAAGCCTTCTAAACTTCCAATTATAATAGCCAATTATCCACAATTGAAATTGCCAACTTTGAAAAAGAAGTTCACAGATGTCAAACCAGCAACTAGGATTCCCGGAATATGTGCATCTCATCCGGTGTTTCATTCTCCCGATCACAAGGCTGTAAAAGCAAATGTTCAAATGCATTCTGGGACGTTACGGGCATTGTGCTCACCTATTCGAACCTACCCTGGAGGAAGATCTGAAATTATAGACGATATCTTTGGCGACAGTTACAATACTGGTTCTATTGGAAAATTTGTGAGTCATTCTAGAACCTCTTCTAATGGCTCGATAGGTGGCTCTTCTCTTAAAAATGGTAGAATACCAAATTTAGCATATTCCAGTCCGGTACTAAACAGTACATCTCCTGAACGGCCCCATTCTTCTTTGGGGTCGAGATACGAAACTGCCAACTTACTTCTGACTAAAGAACATAGACCTGGATGGAAGTAACACGGATCAACTTGATAGAATAGTAAACTGATGACTCGGAATGATCCATTTAGAAAAGAACTAAAAGTCTAGAACTTGAATTAAATGATCTAGAATTAACGAATTGAGAACATGAAGTCATTAATGATTCTATATACAGTGTATATATTAGGCACCATTGGTATTCGATTAAATAACATTGGGTGCTGTAACTGGCTGATATCTTCAAGTAGATACGATGTAATTTTGTTTTATTTGCTGGGTTTTCCAGTTGGCTCTTCCATAGTCTTACTGGTGAATCCTTGCAAGAAGAAATCCTTTCCAAAGATCTTGTAGGTCCAGCTCTCCTTCTCAACTTTCCATTTCTCGGCCTCATCATACTTTCTAACCTCATTCCCATCCAACATTTCTCCCTGTCTGACTTTCTTGGTAGAGGTTCCTTCAAGACGTTTGTACATTTCCAAGGAAGGTATGACTATTAGTGGAACTGAAATCAAGATCAAAAATATCCCATAGTAACGTGTCCTAAGTGCTTTTGGAGCTTTCTTCCAGTTAGCTTTTCCCGTTTCTACTAATTCTGTAATGAACTCGCTCTGCGGAGGTTTAGGCTGTGGTTTTCGAGTGCTGGATGTCGTCACAGGCTTGCCCTTTTTTCCTTCACGATGGAAGGATGAGTTATTGAACTTGCTCATTATTTTATGGTTAATTGAGAAAAGAAATCGCTATTCGAACAAGGATTACTTTATAGGAACTAACCTTATAATTAGCCAAGTATTATTTTCAGTCACGTGAAAACATCGAAACCCATGCCGCAACTTATTCCAGATCGGTGCCATAAATAAATACGACATGGGAATCAACACTCATGATTCTCTCTTTTTTCATAATTCCCTGCCATTGTAGCTGTGATGACTTCTCGGACCGTCCAGAACCTCGGAAACCTGCTTGATGAGCAACTTGTTCATCATCCAAAGCCCGAAAATCTCAAATTCACCTATGGAACTGCTGGTTTCCGTATGTTAGCTTCCAACTTGGACTATGTGAATTTCACAGTAGGCATCCTAGCTTCACTTAGATCCAAATATCTTGGCGGAAGGACTGTTGGAGTCATGGTTACTGCTTCCCACAACCCTCCTGAAGATAACGGAGTCAAAGTCGTAGATCCCTTGGGATCAATGCTTGCTGCTGAATGGGAAACATATGCAACTGTGTTGGCAAATTCCAGCCATGCAGAGTTATTGGAAAATATCGTCAAACTCAGCACTGACTTGAATATTGATTTATCGCAACCTTCCAGTGTGATCATTGCCAGAGATTCAAGAGAACTGAGTCCTACTTTGTCAGATGCGACTATTGATGGATTTAAGACTGTGCCTAATACTAAGTATAAAGATTACGGATTATTCACTACTCCGCAATTGCATTATTTGACCAGAACCTTGAACGACTCTGACTATGGTGAAACGTCTGAAGAAGGTTATTATAAGAAGATGGCTGATTCGTTCAAGAAAATTTTCAAGTTGTCTGGCAACCAGGAAAAAATCGATATCACCATTGATGCTGCAAACGGTGTTGGGGCACCGAAGGCTCAAGACTTGTTGAAGGACTACTTGGACAGCGAGATCTCGTACACATTGGTTAATGGAGACTACTTGACTCCATATCTCTTAAACTACGACTGTGGTGCAGATTATGTAAAGACTAACCAGAAGTTACCTAAGTTCGTCGATAGCCCAGTGCCTAACAAGTTGTATGCCTCTTTCGATGGAGATGCAGACAGATTGATCTGCTACTTCCACGATACCGAAACAGGTGAATTCAGGTTATTGGACGGTGACAAGCTTGCTACCTTAATAGCATTATTTTTCCAGCAACTCTTTGAGCATATCGACGAGTCCAAGCTTGAGTTGAACATTGGAGTAGTACAGACAGCTTATGCCAACGGCTCGTCCACCAAGTATGTAGAAGAAGTGTTGAAAATACCTGTGGTCTGTACCCCTACGGGTGTAAAACATTTGCACCATGCTGCGGAAGAGTTTGATATTGGTGTCTACTTCGAAGCTAATGGCCATGGAACTGTAATTTTTTCTCCTGAGGCTCAAAGAAAGATCTTTGCTTACAAGAATGAATCTGCTAGTGACAGAGAGTTGGAGTCCATTCAAATCTTACAGGAGTTTACCAAGTTGATCAACCAAACAGTAGGTGACGCCATTTCCGATTTGTTGGCCGTGTTGATCATTGTGCACTACTTGGGCTTGACTCCGGAAGACTGGAACCAGTCCTACGACGACTTGCCTAACAAGTTGACTAAGGTTGTTGTTCCAGACAGAACCATCTTCAAGACTACCAACGCCGAAAGAACATTGGTAGAGCCTGTTGGTTTGCAAGCAAAGATTGACGAGCTTGTCAAAAGGTATCCTAGTGGAAGATCTTTCGTTAGAGCCTCTGGTACAGAAGATGCTGTCAGAGTATATGCTGAAGCTAAGACCAAGGAAGGTGTCGAAGAATTGTCCAAATTAGTTGGTGAATTAGTGATGTAAAATGAATGCAAAAAAATATATATACTGTGAAATAAAATCAAAACTACATACTCAATACTATATCGAAGTAGCATAAACGAGACTATATTATAGAAACAAAAAAATTAGATCTATAATACGAAATGCATGATACTAATTATATAATCGATACTAAGATTGCATCTGGATAATTGCGAGACATTGATGAATTATTCTATTCAACAACAAAAAGATGAACAGTAAATTTATAATTGATGCAAAAAAATATATTAATGAAATTCAAATGCTAATGTATATGGATATGATGAGAATAACCAACTGTTATCCTCAAGATGCTTTAATTGTTCTTTCACTATTTTCTATTCTCCTCTGTAATGAACTTTTTTAAACTCGCCGGGAGTCGTCATCAGTTTACCCAAAGACCACACTCCTTTCTTCTGTCTTTTGGCCCTGGCTTCCAAGGATCTATATAATGCTTCACTATCGCCAAACTCTGCTCCCAGTTTTCCTTCATATACTATTGCTAGACCCTGTTTAATCATTTCCGCACTGACATCTTTTCTGCCAGTCCATTTCCATACCTGAGCTCGTCCTACCAATCTTTTGTACTGGTCTATAGAGAATGGAGTAACGGTGACGAATCTTTTTCCTACATATGAAGTCAACCAAGTGAGAGCTTCTTCTGAAAACGGTTGTGCTGGTTTTCCCCAATGCGAGCGCTCTGGAGCATCTACTCCACATAATCTTATCATCAATGTTTCATCTTTCAACTCGGATCTGTTGGTTGGAATTTTACGTAGCCAGCCCCAGCCCATGTATGCTCCGCCGGGCGTATGGAAAAACCGAAAATTATCTCCGTCACCTACTCGAGTAACATATCCATACAACTTCTGGTGGTTGTCCAAGATTTTGGGTGTTATGTCCAAATAAGTCCTTACTCTGGAAACATATCTCTGATGAAATTTATAGGACAAAAACGCAGTAGTCGTGACTCCAGCAGAAAGAAGCAACACTTTCGGATGCAAAAGTGAAACTTCCACAGATCCGCTCTCTTTAACTGGTGCCATTCTATATACAAATGTAGTTTAAGAACAATATGGTCAAAGCAGTTGTCTTCCTTGCCAGATTTTTCTGGAAAGAAGAATGAATAGTAGAATATTTTAGCTGATTCCACACGTAAACAGATGTTTTATGTGCAGGTAACGATATTTGTGTTCCCTTATTGGGATGGTCGCAGAGTGAGTAGTTTGCACCCAATTAGTAGCATTGTAGTAAATAGCCCTAACAACGTTTGAAACTGACTAACACTGTATTTGAAATAGAAAGCATCCAAATCCTTGAATGGATATCGATAGTTTCTTCGTAAATTATTGTGTGCTGAATAATTTTAAAAATTGTCCGTTCAATACAATTTTCAGACATTTCTGCGAATTCTATGAAAAAGCATATATCACATTTTGGGAATAAATGATTTGAGGAAAGGTAAAGACTATACTAAAAAGAGGTGTATGATAAGGTATATTTAAGGCTTCTTGTTTTTCCAGTAGTGGTGTTGATCTCACATGTCATAATTGAGCATATCTAAGTTGTCAAAATTCGCCTCATATTCTGCTCCCTTACTTTCTCACTCATACTTAAATTCTCGCTATCTTTTTTCTCACACAAAATATTACCATACTTAAGCTGTCTCATACTTAAGCTCCACAGTAATTCAGTACCACTTTTATTCACTCAAGCTACTCTTCATAACACCCTAAAATATCTGTTACCTAAAAATGTCGCTAGCTGACGGCGAATACGACATCGATCTCCTGGCTCTCATCGAGACTCCTTCAGTATTGGGAAACTCCGACGAAAACATAGCTGTAAGGTACGGCTTTATTCCCGATTCGATGGATCATAAAAAGCCACTTACCCTCTACCAGAACGAACAAGAATGTCTTCTACGTGCCAGTTCTACTGACGGCTCGGATATAGTGTTTGAAGGCATTCCTCAACGACACAAGCCGTCATCTTCAAATGTCGCCAATGACTCGTACTACTTACTGTATATGCCCAAGAAAAGTGACTCTTCGTCTGTTCAGCTCAAACGATTGAGCACTTCAATACGATTCAACAAATCGCGAAACGTTGCAAAGCTTCAGCAGAAAATGGCCCAATGGGATAAGGACTATTCGAAAAGACTGACTACTGCAACTACAACTTCTTCATCTATAAGAACCACAACCTCTATATCTTCTTCATATTCTGGAATCACTGCTACTTCCAAACCTCTCAAAAGCAACAGACCCAGCCCGAATATTGGTACCAAAACTTCCCCTTCGAAGTCTGCGGCTTCCTCACGAATGCTGACTCCTCCTTACCGTCCCAAGCTGCTGGCCTCCAAGAGACCCCCTACAGCCAGCAATACTCCGATGATAGAGGTGCCGGACTCCATAATCACAGAGTCGGACTTTGAGGACTTGGACAATGACTTTGACTTTCTGTCCAAGTCGACTGACTTCCCTATCATAGTACTAAATGACGACGCTCTTCCTGCAGAATCTAGAGTAAAAGATACCGAGGCAAGGAGAAAGCCAGAAGCTTCTATACCTAAACCAACTGTAAAGGAAAAGAAGAAACCAATAGTAAAGAAAACAACTGCAGTTCATAAGCTGGCTATAGTAGAAAAAGCAGACGAGTCGATGGATATGATGGACGATTTCAAAGACTTGGAAGACCAGCTACAAGAAGTTTTGGAAGAAGAAGAAGCAATCACACCTCCACCAGCGTTCAAAGAGCAGAGCTCCAAGCCTATTTCGAAATCCACTTCTATTGGCAGTTTGAACGATTCTGACGAAAGTGATGCCGACGACTACCAGTTCCCAGGTATCAGAATAGAAGAAGAAGCCGTTACTGTAGAAAAACACAAGAAGTTCAATGACTTCAAGTCTGATTCTCTGTCCAACCAGAAGCCAATGAGTCTCCGAGACTTGATTGGTGGAAAGAAATCATCACAGGATGATGACTTAAGCAGCAGCGAAGAAGAATAATTCACTAGGAGTGTTCAAATTGGCTTTTGCTTGAGAGAAAATGCAAATTAGCATATAAGTGCCGATTACATCAGTAAATTGTGAGTATAATAGTCATTTGGTTTTAATCATTTAATAGATGCTATTAATAGAGTAACAATATTTACTACTTTTCAAGAGTCGTAGAAAGAATAGCAACCTGCTCCTTAGGTTTATCATTAGAATCCGTTTCTGTTTCCTCTATATTTCTAACCACATCGAATCCCATAACAACTTCTCCGAAAATTGTATGCTTATTGTCAAGAAAGGGTGTCTTTTCTGTAGTGATGAAAAATTGAGATCCATTAGTATTTGGACCAGCATTTGCCATGCTTACCATGAAAGGTTTTGAATGGCTCAAAATTGGATTGAATTCGTCTTTGAAATGGGAACCCCATGCTGATTCTCCCCCTGTTCCATCTCCTAGGGGATCACCAGTTTGGATCATAAAACCCTTAATTACTCTATGGAAGATGACGTTGTCGTAAAACTTTCTTTGACATAAAGTTACAAAGTTATTTACTGTTCTTGGCGTAAGCTTGTTAAACATTTTGATCTTAATATCTCCTAAAGTAGTATGTAATGTAATTCTGGAAAACGACTCATTCGTACTAGTTCTGTTTGATTTCGAGTTGGTAGTAACATCTACATCTCTTTCTTCTATTTCTGACGTTGTACTGTCAAATACAAAAAGTCTTTCGGAATTCACACTAGTTGCAACTATCAATGGACGTCTTTTCAATTTTGATTGAATAATCGAATTCAGAGATGATAACATTTCTGAGCTCATTGTATCAACATTAACTTTGTTAAATAATAATGTTTGGTTAAACTTTAATTCCATTAGTTCTTGGTCCTCTTGTCCAAGAACAGATAAAACTTTACCAGTACGAGTTTCTACGATTTTAAGTCCTAGTAATGATGGATAAATGAGAACCTTGTCATTACTGTCGAATAATACATTTCTAGACGCCTGTGGATCTGGTAATTTTCGGCTCAGAATCAATTTCTCTTTGTCTAGAGTCTTTAAACTGAGAGTAGATTCATTGACATTCGGTGATTCATCAACCTTCCTAATAGTCGTTCCCGTTTTAAAGTCAAATATACGTATTTGATTATCAGGATATGAGGAGACAGCAAAAGTCTCACTGTCAGAAGAAAGTGTTACACAGATTGCATTAGATTTGTTCTTAGCTATGTCAAAGAGATTGGTCTCTGCTTTGTACTTAAATTTAAGGCACTTTGGCATACTTCCATCGAGATTCCAGTATTCAACAATTCCTTTTTCATCTGAAGATAAGAAGCAACCATACTTGCCATTGAACGTTATGGTAGTTAAACAAGACCTATGTGGAGTATTGATTTGCTCTACTTTATCATCTTCAAGACTAACTACATAGGCGTTCTTGGATCCTTGTTCTGTGATCAACAAGTATTCTGAGCTCTTCTGTTCAAACCAAGTATTGCAAGATGCTGTTACTGTATTGGGAATAAATTGGAGTTTTGTCACCAGAATCATATCCAATGTAGTTAAATCAAACTGTTTAATAGAAGTATCATCTGTGGCAACACTTAGCATCTTCAGCCCGTCTTGGTTGACTAAAAGTTGCACTATCTTTCTGTTGAGGTGAGCATTGAATTGCTTAATACATTTGAGACCATTTTCTGCCTTGTGATCCTTATCTTCGGATTTTACTGCTGAATTAGCTTTGTCATTCGAAATCTTTCTTTTCCAGAACTTGATAAAACCGTTCTCATGGCCAGTAATTAGGATAGAATCATCTTGGTTCTTGGCTATCACTGATATTACAGCCTCATTCTTGTACGAGTACTTATATCGTGGATTACTTGGAATAGAAGTTAATAAATTGGCATTTATCTCCTCGCTAGAAGTCTTTCTTCTTTTGGATTCAATATGAGTATCTAGGAGAGCTCTCGAATTAGATTCCAATACTTTATCTCTTCTCAAAGAGTTTGCATGACCCAATTTCTTCAAGTTTTCATTCTCGAGAACTCTTTTCATTCTGGTTCTGTTCCTGGATACTTCGCTACACAGAAATTACTGGAGCGAAGTAGGTTTCAATTCCAGATTTGAGATCTGAAGTCGCGTTTTCGGATCAACTTTTCGTATTTATAAAATAAGTTCAAATATTTATATACTCGTGCAATCTGTAAATCGAATAACATCTGTTCTAATCTCATGAGCAAGCACACATTGACAGCATTGAATCTGCGGCTAGCAACTCTAGAGTTGGCCATGGGCAAAGGTTCATATGAACAGAAGTCTATATCGATTCAGAAATTGGTTGGTTTAAAGAAAGAAGTGGATTTGATCTACAAAACTCATGCTGAATATGAAAAACTAGAACTGTTGATGAAGGATCTCCACTTGTTGAGAAATGATGGTTCACATAATATTAATGAAGAAATATTAGAGTCAGATGAACTAGCTCTAGATATTAAAGAAGAATTAGTCTTGCTAAAATATCCGGTGATAAAGGAGGCATATTCTAACCTTTTGGAATTGTCCAACATGGACATTCCCAAATTGGCAAACTTCATAGGGTCTGTACAAGATAAAACCCACAATTATAATAACGATGTTGATAAAATTCAGGTTGAGGAAGCTCAATTGAAGGAATTGACGTCCATGTTCCATCAGTTGGTTCTCAAGAACATGATTGTTCTAGAACGTTTTGTAAAGTTCGTGATGAGCCAGAACGACCTTTGGTTGGATTGTGACAACAAATTGAAAGATATAAAGAGAAAAGTGATCAAGCAGGTTTCACGAAAAGAAGCAGAGAGCAAATATTAGATCTCATTGAGCAGGTCTACATGGCAGATTTTACTTTTCATATTCATAACATATAATATCAACAGCTAATTGGAAGAAACTAAAATCGAAAGGAGAGAAAAGAAATATTTATAGAAATAGAAAAGCAAATGGAATCCATAAACTTCAAGAGAAGTACTGAAAAATACAGAGATATAAAACAATTTTACCTAAGCGAAAAGGTAGAAAACACACAGAATGAGAACAAAAAAGTTGTACCCATTGGAAGCAGCGGCACCTTCCAGTACTGGAGGAACAACAGAAATACCGGCCACAGTTTGTTGAGTTTGGATTGTAAGGGTGATGTCCGTTTCTTGGTTTTCGATTGGCACCGTAGCTTCTGGTTGTTGAATTTCTGGAGCTACTGTAGTTCCTGGTACTTCTGGAGCAGCTGGATATTCTGAAGATTCTGGATATTCTGGAGCTACTGGTGTTTCAGGAACCTCTGGGGCTGCTGGATATTCTGTAGATTCTGGATATTCTGGAGCTACTGGTGTTTCAGGAACCTCTGGAGCTGCTGGATATTCTGTAGATTCTGGATATTCTGGAGCTACTGGTGTTTCAGGAACTTCTGGAGCTGCTGGATATTCTGTAGATTCTGGATATACTGGAGCTACTGGTGTTTCAGGAACCTCTGGAGCTGCTGGATATTCTGTAGATTCTGGATATTCTGGAGCTACTGGTGTTTCAGGAACTTCTGGAGCTGCTGGATATTCTGTAGATTCTGTCCCAGGTATTGGACAGTAGGTTGTATAGATAGTCTGGTTCTCGGTGATTGTTGTGATGCCTGTAGTAATTGGGTGTGTCGAGCATAACTCTTTATCACAGGTTGTTACAGTAATTATGGTAGTTTCAATTTCTGTCGTTTCAGGAGTTTCGGTAGCAGCAGGAGTCTCAGAAGTCTCAGAGGTCTCAGGAGTCTCAGTCGCAGCAGTAGTTTCTGGAGTCTCTTCTGAAGTTTCTGGGACTGTACTTGGAGGATAAATAGTTGTGGTTGTGACAATTTCTGTCGAACAACTTTCCCCTTCTGCACACTTGGTAACGGTGATAACAATAGTGGTAGTGATCTCTTCAGTTGTAATCAGTTCAATTTCGGTGGCTGGAACTTCGGTAGTGGATGGTGGGACAGTAGTTTCAAGGCAACTCTCTTCTGTACAAGTCACAGTCTCTATAACCGTGGTTTCTGATGTAACAATAGTTCCAGTTGGAGTTTCAGTAGATGTCAGAACTACAGGAACACTTTGGCAAATCGTTTTATCACAGGTAACAGTGAGAGTAATAGTGGAAACAATTGTAGTGGTTACTTCCGTAATGTCAGTAGATTCCGTCGATTCCGTAGTTACGACAGTCTCAGTAGTTTCAATAGACTCTGTTGTTTCAACAGTTTCAGTAGTTTCAATAGACTCTGTAGTTTCTACGGTTTCAGTAGTTTCAACAGTTTCTGCAGTTGTAGACTCAGTTGATTCAGTAGTTTCAATTGTTTCGGTTGTTTCAATTGTTTCGGTTGTTTCAATTGTTTCGGTAGATTCAATTGATTCAGTAGTTTCAATAGTTTCAGTAGTTTCAATTGATTCAGTAGTTTCAATTGTTTCAGTAGTTTCAATTGTTTCAGTAGTTTCAATTGTTTCAGTAGTTTCAATTATTTCAGTAGTTTCAATTGTTTCAGTAGTTTCAGTAGTTTCAGTAGTTTCAGTTTCAGTGACTTCCGAAATATAACTAGTTATAGTTTCAATTAAAGTAATAGTTGTAATATCAGTATCTGTTTCAACAGTTTCCAGGATTGTTTCAGTTTCTTCTGTGGTCTCTGAAACTTCAGTAGTTACAGTAGGCTTCTTTTTCTTGAAGAACTTCTTCTTTTTCTTGAAGAATCGCTTTTCTAAATCTACAGCATCATTATTCTCCAAAGGAGCAATACTGGATACCACAAAATCAATCGAAAGGCAACATAAAACGAGGGTAGAGATTTTCATCCTTGCAGCTCTTAATACTCCTAGTTTTTTAGCTTACAGATAACTGGAATTTGCAGCCCTTTTATGTTCAATTTTAATTAAGGGATATTGTCTACAAAAAAATGGTTGCAAAATGATGCACCTACCTGCTTTTCGCACCCATTTCAATAAAAAATAATTTCCCTCAAGGAGTCCCTTATTGGAATACCGATCCCCAAATAGGAATAGTCCTATCCCAATGAAAGCCTACAAACCCCACTTCGACAAGAAAGAAGGAACTCGAGGAGTTGACGCAACTACATGAATGGTGCCCCACTTAAATTGGTGATTTAAATGTCCCTTGAGGTGCCAAGCAAATTCACAAGAGACCTAAGATATTTTTCCATTAAGATCTATTTAACATATTCTAAAGGTAGACTAATGTACAAAGGAACGAGTAATGCATTGATGGGAAGATGGATGCTTCTGGTGCTCCTTGATTCAGACAGAAATAGTCTTCCATATGTTCAAACCATCTCCACCAGTAGAGACCAAGCATCCTGGAATTTGTTGATGCCATCTGACGTCCTTCACATCCTTTTGCCAATGCACAAACAATAATTGCGGAGGAATATCGTCCAAATCCTTTGATTCCTTTCTTTGGTTGGAAATTTCTTCGTCGTCAGCTTCTACAGCCAAGTCCCAAAGGGTGACAGTGTTGTCTTCAGACGAGACGGCAATGATAGATTCATCCAAAGGGTTAAATGATATGGATGTAATGGCAGACTTGTGGAAATCGTAGTTGGCCACAGGAGTAGGAGTGGTATTTGCACTGAAGTTTCTCAAATCCCAGACACCCCAGGAGCCGTCATCATGACCAGAAGCCAACAAGTAACTAATTTTGTTACACCAAGAAATAACGTTGACATCTGTGTTAGAAGCAGCTACAGAAAGAGCAGGCTTGTGTTTCTTCGATCTGGTATCCCAGATTCTGACGTACCCATCAGTTCCAGCAGTAGCGAAAACAGTATTTTCACTAGTGGACCACTGAATGTCTTCAATAGACGATTGAGATGCTAAATATGGAGTTTTGTCCGTAACCCAGTTGGAGGTAGTTCTGGAAGTTAAATGGACTCTACCAGACATGTCACCCGACAACAAGGCACCTGTGTTGATTAGGGGTGACCAATCCAAACCATAGCCTTCTACATTTCCATGATTTCTAACTGTGTGAATAGGTCTTTTGGCACTCTTCGGAACAACAAAACCTGGAGTGTCAAATGCCTTATATTGGGATGCTAGATCGAAAATGAGAACCTCGCCACTTTCAGACATGGTAGCTGTCAAATACTCACCTGTCTGGGAAGCATGTGGTGATACTCTAATTCTGTTGGTGGTGTGTTTCAATGGAATAATTTCGGATTCCATGACAGGGTCGAAATCTTCATCCTCTTCTTCTTTGTCGTCTTCATCGTCTTCTTCGTCGTCTTTGACCAAAGTCTTTGCTAAAGAAGATAACTTCATACTGATCAATTCATTGTCCTTGCCACGTGATGCCTGAGTAGCAGTAGTCAAGTAAAGTGAAGCTGGATAAGTTCGTCTTTCGTTACCAAGAGTGTCTGGCAAAATATCAACAGTCAAGCAGGGCCATGGCAAATTGACATTATGCAACATCTCGTACACCGTTGGATCGGCTTCTAAGACTTCATCTGGACCCAAAGGTTTGGATCTGTGTGGAAGATAAAGAGTGGACACTTCTTCTTCTTGTTCTCTCTGCTCTTCTTGCTCAATTTTCTTAGAAGCAGCTTCTGGGTCCAATTCTTCATCGTCTTCTTCGGCAGAATCTACTTCAATGATTTCTCCATCACTCTCAAACTCATCTCCATACGGATCCTCAAACTCTCCCATGTCAATGTCGTTTTCCTCCACGACATTGGAGCTGGGTACTGATTCCTTGGATGTCTTGACGGCAGACACACTCAGCTGCACGTTATCATCCTCGGGAGCAGATCGTTTAGACATTTTAGCGTGAACTTGGTGATAGAGATGAACGTTCTTCATGACGATACTGAAAAATTTATAAATTTTTCAGTCATCGCATAGTTGGTCACGTGTGGGATAAAGTTTTGGTGTAATTGATGGGGCGATAAACTTTACTAAGAAAAGCAATTGAATATATTCAATGGAGAGTAGCATAATCTGATACAGTATTAGTGTAATCAATTCAGTTCTTGACTTCATGATAAATAATGTCACTAACGAACTCGTTCACGGCACCACTTGCAAGCAAATTGTTGAAAACTCATATATGTCAATTCTGCAATAGTTACAGAATCACAAAAAGACATATGTAGTCTGTAGTCAGACGTAGAAGGAACCTTGAAATTGAATATAATAGAAGTATATATATATCGAATTTTGATGATTTATGTCACTGTCCCCGATTACATTTACTTGTTTTATTTCAATTTTCATATATTCACCAAAATTCAAGATTCTCACGTGACCAATCTACTATCTTCAATGTTTAACATTTTTCAGATTGCAAAATCTCGTCAACATTTTCTTCTGTCAACACATCAGTCATGCTGAGACCGGCGTTTTTAGACCTAGAACCACCACCGGGATATGTAGCCGGAATTGGAAGAGGGGCCACAGGATTTACGACTTCTGCCGATACCGGCTCATTGCAGCCTGGCTATACTATAGAGAATGAAGATGAAGATTCTGATGATAATTACAGAGGAGACATTGGCGATGACAGAGCGATTCTTTCGATTGAAAAGAACCGCGATAAAGAAGATGAAGAAGCTGATAGAGTTTATGAGGAGATCGAGAGAAAATTGCAAAAAAGAAAGCAGACAAATATACAAGCTGAAACTGAAGAAGTAAAACAGAGTAATGATATCAAGAACAAGTTTTCTGATTTGAAGAGATCGCTTTCGAGCATTTCTGCAGAGCAATGGGAATCATTACCCGAAATTGGAGACATTACAAGACGTAATAAAAGATCGAGAATTTATGAGAAGGAGCATCAGAGAACATACGCTGTTCCGGATACTGTAATAGCAGGTAGTATAGCGAGAGCTGCACCTACTAATTTTCAGTCGATTTCTGAGGCGCGGGACCAATTGCTTCTGAGCCAGCTCGACTCTTTATTACCTAAGCATGAGATAGAATTGAATGCTGAAGAAGCGAATGAGATTTTGAAGAATAACCAGCATGTACAAATTGCAGATATTAGAAAGGGTAGACAGATTCTTGCTTCCTTGAGAAAGACAGAGCCAAACATGGCAAATTCGTGGATAGCATCTGCGAGACTTGAAGAACAGGCGAATAACTACAGCATGGCCAAGAAGCTTATCGTGGAAGGGTGTAGACGAGCACCCAAAAGTGTAGATATCTGGTTAGAAAGCATACGTATCCACAAAAAGACTTCCGACGGTGTGAAGATGTGTAAAATGATTGTAGCCGAATCATTGAAGTACAACTCTGGATCTGAAAAACTTTGGGTTCAAGCTGAGGAGTTGGAGAATTCTATAGATATAGTCTCTAGAAGACGGATCTTAATGAGAGCTATAGAAGTCATTCCGTCCAGTGCTACTTTATGGAAAAGACTAGTAGATTTGGAAACCGACCAAGACGATGTTAAGAAGATTTTGACGAAGGCTATAGAGTTGTGCCCCACTGAATGGGATTTCTGGTTAACTTTGATAAATGCTTCAGAGTACGAGGTAGCCAAGGCACTTCTTAACAGGGCCAGAAAGGCAATCAAAGTAAACTACCAGGTGTGGATTACCGCAGCTAAATTAGAAGAGAGAGAAAACACGACAACAGACTCATCCAAGATTACGAAATTGATGGAAAAGGCATTCAAGGAAATCGAAAAGAGTAATACGAAAATTCGGAGATCTACTTGGTTAGAAGAAGCCGCCATGGCTGAACAGGAAAAATTTGGAATTACTTGTAGAGCCATTATCAATAATCTACTTTCATCTGAAGTGAACCATGACAATCCAGAGGAAAACCTATTATCTTGGTTCCAAGATGCTAAAATTCTAGCACTGAAGGAGAGCACAGAGACTGCGAACTATATCCACCAATTCATTATTGGAGCCAATCCACATAACATCAATAGTTGGACAAAGATATTCACATTAATAAAAGAATCAGCAAACAAGGATTTAGAGAACTTATTTGACTATTACAAGAGATCTATTGAGTTAAATCCCAATGAAGAGATTTTGCATCTCATGTATGCAAAGGATTTGTGGCAATTGAGTGGTAATATTTCTGAAGCTAGAAGGGTATTGAATTATGCAAGTCATGACCTTGAAAATAATGAGAATGTGTGGTTAGCAAGAATCAAACTAGAAATCAGATCCCGCAACTTCGAGAGAGCTTTGTCCATTTCTTCCAAAATGATCAAAGCCATCCCTAGCTCTTCTGATCGCGTTTGGTATAAGCACATTCACTTGGTACGATGCATGAATTACAAGGAACAAATTCTGAACTATGAAGGACAGGTATTGTCGTTAATAGAAAATGGATTGAACACTTTCCCAGATTCTCCGAGACTTCATATGCAGAAAGTACAGGTGCTTCTTGGTGACTTAAAAAGACCAGACACCGCCAGAGAATCAGCTCGTTCTGCCCTCGAGAAATGTCCCAGCATGGTTGAACTTTGGATCTTGTTGTCTCACATTGACGAACATCATCTAAAGATTTTGATACGAGCCAGATCTATATTGGATACAGCTATCCTCAAGAATCCGACAAGTGACAAATTGTGGATTGCAAAAATTGAACAGGAAAGAAGAAATAAGGATTTCGTAGCCGCTAGACAACTTGTTAATAAGGGGTTGAAGACATTCCCTAAGTCCTCTAATATCTGGATCGAGTACTTATCCTTGATACCCAAGATGTCTCAAAGAAAAACCGCATTTTTGGATGCCTTGAAAAGTACTGATAATTCTCCAGATATCCTTCTACGTATTGGGGTATTCTTCTGGATAGACGGCAAGCATTCTAAAGCTAAATCTTGGTTCGAAAGAGCGTTGTCAAATGATCGACATAATGGCGAATGCTGGGGCTGGCTTTTCAGCTTCACGAATTCATATGGAAAACCACTTGAAATGGAGAACTTGGCGAAGTTATTTGAGAGTAATTACGAGGAAATCAACAGAGGAGATACTTGGAATTCTACTAATAAAGATATAGTCAACTTTGATAAAACGCCAATGGAAATCCTTGAACTTGTATCCAAGACTCTTTTATCTAGATATAGTACATAATTGATAGAGAAATAAATACAGATAGACTTATTGAATAGTGTATTCTTATTGAATCATCGAATCGTACGTTTTCAAGTTCAAAGCACTTAAGAGACACGGAATCTGGTCCTTGTCTTTCACCCATGTAGACAGCAATTGCTCGCAAAGTGATTTAAATTCTAAATCACCATAAGCCTTCAAGCTTTTAGCCTCAATATCTATGACAAGATAGTTTTGGGACTCTTTATGAGAAAATCGAGATACAAGCTTTATCCTAGAAGACAAGTCATTAGGATTCAATGGATTGGGAAGGAACAGAATGGTATATCCGAAGTATTTCGTGATTATTGCTAATATATCTTTGCTCTTCTTAGAGTATACATCCTTGAGCCTCATATTTCTATTAGCCAATTGGTCAAGCTTCGTCTGCAAGATCATTTTATCGTTCTCTTGTCTTTCAAAGATAGATATTGGAATCAAATGATCAACAACCTCGTTGTTTATGTATTTGGCAATCAAGTCGTCATTTTCTTTCTTTAGAGCGTCCAAAGTCTGCTTTTTCACTACTTGGTCTTTAGCTAGCAAATTACTTTTGTATTGAAGTACTTGCAATTGTTGTTTCTTCAAATTGATTGTATGCTCTTCTTCCACCTTGTTCTGTAAATTCTGTAAATTACCTTGTAAGTCTTTTATCTGAGTCGACAAATGAAAGTTCTCCTTTTCCAAATTAGATATATGAGAAACAGTACCTTGCTTTGAATTGGATGTTACTTTTTGTCTCTTGTTACCATTTTGTACATTCTCTTGTGTTAAATCTTGAAGTTTCCTCTGTAAAGAATTGATTTCTTTCTTGTAATCATCTACTAATTTCTCTAAGTTCGTCAAGTATTCATTAGTGGCTCTATTATCTTGTGTATCTTTTTCTTTCTTTGCAGTAAGCTCGTCTAATTCCTTTAGCAGTTTTCTTAAGAATTCGATTTCCATTACGTTGAGTTGTTTTTGTCTTTCTAATTTGGATTGAACTTCTCGTTGGGATTTCAAAGCTGCTGTCAACTTCTCCATATCAGGTCCTAATGTCTCTTCTTGGTACTTGATCTGGGCATCAATTTCAGCTCTTAAGTCTTTCACTACGGACTGGGATTCATCGTACTTCTCTTTGTAGACAAGATATTTGTACTGCAATTGCTTGAAAGTCTCAATGAAGCTCTTGACTTTAGTTCCGTTTGTAGAATCATCATCTATCTCTTCATTACCTTTCACGCATTCGTTGATAATGTTAAAGAAATCGTTGAATCGACTTTCTACTTCCAACTTTTGAATTTCCAACTGGTAGTATTTCTCTTCTATACCTTCAAGATATTGGACCTTATTCTGTAGCGAATTGTTCTTCAGTTTGAGCAACTCGTTTGAAGTCTTGTTCTGAAGAAGTGTGTCTAATCTCAGTTGGAGCTGGTTATTTATGTTCTGTAACGTTGAATTCTTGGTGTTCAAGTTTTCTATTAATTTGTTCAACGAAGAGTCGTCACTGATCTTGTTGGAGTACTGGTTCATTTCTTCTACCAATTGGTCATTAGTTCGATGCAAAGATGTTATGGTAGATTTGAGATGCGTAATCTGAGAGTCTAATTGGTCGTTGGCTTCTAGCTGGTAGTTGAAGTCTGAGCGCACTTGGTCGTATTTCCGAACTAGTCTGCTATTCTTAGATTCGAGCTCGTTATACTTGCTATTAAGACTATTATTATCTCTGGTGAGACGATCTACTGTCTCGTTCAAAGATCTTATCGACGTCAAGTTGATTTGACTCTGGTTCTCGAGTTTGGAATCAAGCAGCTTTTTCTCCTCAAAGAGGAAGTCAAAGTTCGTTTGGAGCTTGCCAAGCTCTTCACTCTTCTTGAGTAATGCTTCTTCATAGTTGGATATCATGGATTCTTTCTGTTTTTCAAAAAGTTTCGCTTCGGTACGAGCAGCCGATAATTGATATTGCAATTTGGAAATCGTCTGCTTATAGCTCCGTTCGGTCTCATCAGACTGGGATTCTTCTCGAACAGAGATTTCTCTGGAGTATTCAGATCTGGGATTGTCTAAAAACGGTGAGGATGACATAGTTGAACAACATAAAGGATCAAAGAAGAAAAGAGCGTGATAACATAAAATATATATCTTCAATTCACTAACTTGTGAATTCCAAGACAATTCAATATTTTCTTCAGTCTTGTATTAGTTATCGAAATTGCAAAGATTATTCGATGTTTTGGCAAACTGAAGTACAGTAGAGACTTCTACCAAATCAATTGACAAGCGAAAAAAGATGGCTCTAGAAGTCCTGCACATATACAATGAAAATCAATCTCCTACATATTAGCTTTCTTTACACTATAACCTCGATTTCAAGATCTGATTATCTCCACACAAGTTCTTTTCAGCAGACTATCATAACAGACAAGCAATGTCAAAAATGTATGTTTATCCGTTGAATACAGGGACGTACACGTGATATTTATATTTCGGTATAATCATCAAATTGAGCCAATCACTACTAACACTATTCAGTCCTCGCAACTTCAAGCTCTTGGAAGAGTTGGAAAAGGGCGAAAAGGGTCTTGGTGCCGAGTCCATCTCATACGGATTAGATAATCAGGATGATATCACCATGACTTTCTGGAACGGAACCATATTGGGCCCTCCACATTCCTCGCTTGAAAACAGAATTTTCTCCTTGAAAATCGTCTGTGACGAGACTTACCCTGACAAGCCTCCTAAGGTGACGTTTGTTACACAGATCAACTTGCCCTGTGTCGACTCCAAGGGAAACGTCATTGTGCCAAAGTTTGACACTTTGAACAACTGGAAGAGATCGTATTCCATTGAAACTGTTCTATTGGAATTGAGAAAGACCATGGCTTCTCCTGAGAACAAAAAATTGACCCAACCAGAAGAAGGAACTTTGTTCTGAAAGACGTACTTGCTGAAATTACCGTTTCTACAATATCACTGCAATTACGTTAGCTCGTAGTCTTCTTATTAGTCTAATTCCATTGCTAATAGAATATATATTAATTTATACATTGTAATTGTACTTTTGTATTTAGACGTTGTCAATGTTGTTGTGGTTAATGCTAAAATGTATTGAAACTAGTAGCTCGTTTCTACCAAAATGGCATGTTTATGACAACTTATTGTCTTCTTTAAATATTCTCTATGGCAACACAATGACTAAGTCATGAATTAGCACAAGATCATCGGCAAATGTTGAAATTCGAGAAAGACACAACTCAATTGACAATCTTCCGATCCCTTCCCTATTGCCCACATTTATACTTCTATTGATGAATCGTTATTCTTATCATTATCTCTTTTCGGTTATATCCCTTTAGATTATCTCATATGTTTCCTTCGCTTTCCATCTCCATTAGTTTACGGAAATCCTTCTCTGCGTTGAGGAAGTCCTGAACTACACTGGCTTGATTCGATTTTTCATCCATCAACTCGCTATTAGTAGATTTTTGGGTAATTTCTATGTTGACCCTCCTGTTTATTGTCTTCTTCTTTCCATTTTCCTTAACTACTATTGGTATTAAACAGCTCTGAAAAATTCGTTTAAATGGCAAACAGATGATCTCTGGAGGTCGTGATCTGTCAGGTGTTATCTTGAATGTACATTCGTGCTGTATTAGTGACTTAAGCTGACAGTCGTATTTCTCTGGATCTGATAGTTGTTTGGAAAACTTAGATTGAATTTCAGATCTGAATAGAACTGGGATCGGAGGAGCCATTACGAAATATACCAAGGAATGGTAACAATGGATATAATGCTCTTCTCGATAATTACAGCTAGATATACCCTATGTTTCAGCAAATTATTAACAAATATCCACTGAGAAACAATTTGAGATATGATATATTCTGGAGTCACTTCCTTGATTTGCTCATACGACCAAATTCTCACCAGAAAATTGGATAAATTAATTATCGGGTGCAAAAGATTATGCCACACAAAAATGAATATTGAGACGACGTAGACAGAATCGAAACATATAAATTCCATAAGTGCTATGTGAAAGATATTCATAACTTGCAAGGGAAGATATATTAGGTGAAAACCTATTTTTATATCCATTACTATTTTTCGTATCTTGTATAGAAAAGGATTTTCAATTTCGTTCTACTGATTACTCTTCACTTCTACACTTTTCAAATGGATATAGCATACATTCATACATTGAATCATCCTACCAACCACCTAGCACTTGACGTCAATGCCCTTTCTCTTCTCTGATTCTCTGATCTCAAACATCACCTGTGCGCCTACAAATAAAGCGCCAGAAGCCAAAACAAAGAACTGGATTCCACTTACGGTGCTGAACATCTCATGAAGAAGAGCAATTGTGCCATCCTTTCCGAGACAGAAACCAAATAAGTTGGCTATCATCATCATCCAAATGTTCACTACAGCGCCTACGCCACACACGTGACGGTACCACCATTCCTCGGAGTACTTCTTGAAAATGGTGGTAGCTACGATTTCCGGAATAAGGAATATAACTACTAGCCAGCCCCACATCAACAACTTCAACTCAATGTCGTGCCAGATGGCTACAAAAGAGAAGACAAACAATGAGTTGACTACTCGGTAATTCCCTCCACCTCCAAGCGGAACATATATGTATCTGACAATCCAACGGTTATACGATCTATGCCAGGCTCTCCAGAAAGCTAATGCTGAGAAGTTATTGTCCATACATCTGATCATGTTTTCTGGTGGATCAATACCATCTAAGAGACTCCAGAACCTGAACATCCTCCAAGGAATCAACAACTTCAACCAAATGATATTCAAGTTGAACATGCCCAACATAGAGATCTGGAAAGGGCTGTCACCATTCCAGGCTTTCGTCTTAGATACAGCCACTACATACATGAAATGGAGCAAGAATTCCATAACTAGAACACAGAAAGCAAAACGCAAGAAGTAAACGAAAGTCCGTTTGTAATCCTTCACAGACGGAAGCTGCTGGTAGTTGGACTGATAGATGAAGTCATTGAAGGTTACAATTGGTCCAGCAATGAACAATGGAGTATACATTATGTACGCAAGATAGTTTATGATGTTGTAGTCTGTTAAAGGAAGTGGAGCTGTAAGTCTTCCCCTGTTGTCCAAATTTACGAGTTTTAATGTTGACGACTTTGAAGTGGATTTGTCATCTTCTGGATCTTCACTTTTTCCAGGAGATTGCTTTCTGGCAGGAGAACTAGATCCGGAAACCGAGTCCGCATACTCGCGTTTCTTTTCCAAGTAGTCCAAATTGTATGAAAGCATTCTCAACAAGGTGAAATTAAAGAATACATCCCATCTTTCGATAATGCCCTTAAATCCGTGATCGATTGCGTCTACACCAAAAGGAAGTAGTCTATATCTATCATTAATGAATAATGTCAGAATTCCGTAGATCCAGACAATCCAGATAGCTACTTTGGGAGAGGGCACAAATCTGCCAATGGCATAGTTGATTCCGAGATGGACGAATATTCTCAAGGCATTAGTTCCGTGGGCCCCGAAAAGGAATAGCAAGCCAAACCCAAAATCAAAATACGTTCTTTTGGACAAGCGTAAGACTGGAGTTACGATTCTTCTCAATGCACAATGGACGATTATTAAGATGCACAATAAATGAAAGTTGTTTCTAAAGAAACGATACTGTTGATCAGAATTATCCACTTTCCTGCCGAACATCCAGCCTGGACTGAGCAAATGTGCAAAACGAGGATAGTTTTCATTGGATTCACTGGCTGCTGTATGGGCAGTGTAAAACATCAATGGAACCACCACAGCAAATACGCCTAGGTAGATTCTGTATTCGATAGTACTCCATCTGGAACGAGAATTGGCTGATTTGATAATCTTTTCTCTTCTGGCAGAATCAGCAGGAGGTAAGAGACGAACATCCAACGTCTCTAGCGAGAAAAAGTCGGTGACTAGCTTTAGAACCGACATGGTATGGTCAATTGGAGAGGAGAAAAATGTGCCATTGATAATTCTACGTGTCTTGTGGGGAAGAAATAGCGCTGAAAAAGTGTAGCGAGACTAATAGTGACCGAAAAAAGATGAAATCTTGTGAGAATGGCAGAGAATTTAGAGATTATCGAGATATAGCGAGGGTTAGTGAGATATCGAAAAGTTGAATTTGGAGATGACTAAATAGTAAAATAATGAAAACAGGTTGAATAAAGAAAAGAAAAACACATATTTGGATATCTTCAAACATATTGGTTAAAATACACCAATCTTTATTCACTATTCCAGAGTATTGTTTCCAATTCACAAGTATATTCGTTCTACTGAATCTCATCATTCTAGCGAGAAATTATCTCTACTCCCGCAGTCCTGACTGCAAGTCTCACTTGGGAAAATAAATGAAAAGTACGTGAAAAATTACCCAAAGTCAATTCGATTTCAAATCCAATACTATTGTATTCGATATCCTACCTGTTTATATTCCCTTAGTAATAATGCCTGGAAATAAGAATTCTCAGAATGAGCCCGAATTTTCAAGAAGACCAAACCCAAAAGGCTGGACTCCTCCCAGGGCTCCTTACAATCCTTACGATTCCACCGATGTAAGACCTCCCCAGGGTTACCCATCTGAGTTCAAGACTCCTGGTATGCAGCCAGAAGGGTTTTCTTCTATCCCGAAGAGCCCTACCCAGTACAAGAAAGTCAACGAAACCATGAGAAGATTGAACTATACGCCTAGACCAGCTTCTGAAATCTATCCTGGACAGTACAAGGTGTTGAGAAGAGTAGATACCAACCAAAGATTGAACACGGGATCACGTTGGTTCGGGACGATTATTGGCGGTTCCATAATATTCTACTTTGCATTTTTCTTCAGATGGAACGAGGGACGAGAAAACGTGATGTCGGACTTTTACAGAGCCAGATTGAAGTTGAAAGAAAGAATCAGTACATTGACTGATGAAGAGTATGATGACTTGTACCATCCTAAGGAGCCTTCACTTGGTGTCAGAAGTGTCAGAGACACTGACTACATTCCAGAAGATTTGAGGAAGACTACCGAAGGCGAATATGCCTTGAACAGACCTTCCCAAAGACATGTGCTAGAAGCCCAAAGAATCCAGCAAGAACAGGAAGAGAATTTGTTGCGTGAATTGGACACACATAAACAGTTTGCATTGGATTTGATCAAAGATGGAGACTACGTTCCACCGGCTGATGAGAAGAGAAAGAAGTGGTTTGGCATCTTTTAGAGCATCATACTGAATACAAGATCCATGTCTCGAGAAAGCGCAGGATAAACTTCGTGATTTTCATTTGCTCATTAGACAAATATAGAAGATTATTACAATTCTTTATCCAGTGGTACGGGATCTAGCTGAGATTCCTATCCCTTCCAGATCTTATGATCATCTGTTACTTGTATATATTAGCACAAAGAAAGTAATCTGCACGAATTTTCAGCTCCTAATTTTAATCATCCGGAGGTCCAAATTATGTTTGGACCTATATATATAGATCATACTTCATCGTATAAAACGTTAGATACAAACTTTTTTGTACTATCTTCTTTTACTTGCTACTCAAATATTTTGTATACTTCCAATCATTTAGACATATTTTCACACGCCCTACAAGACGCGCAATTCGAAGTTGTGTAAATACCGTCGTTCTCGTATAGATAACAATGTATTTGTAAAATGGAATGTTATTCACCTTTCAATTTACTTGTTTTCTATCTATAGCGGTTGGTCACTCGATATGACATCACTAGCGACGACTCTCTATACTTTAGGGATACTCTTGTTAAAGATCCAACTTCTGTACATCTATTCCGTGTTCTGTAACATTATAGCGTTTGTTCCTATAATCAAAAAATCCGAAAAAGATGTTTCTACAACAGGCAAAGCTACTGAAAATGTAGATACCAAGCACATTGATGCAACGGATATTGCAGATATCGTGGCTCCATTTGGCTACATTATTCGAGAACACGTAGTCACTACTGAAGATGGCTATGTACTCGTAATTCACAAGTTAGAAAAGAAAACTGACAATCCGAAAAACTCAAGGAAAATCGCCTATTTCCACCACGGAATGCTCACAAACTCGGAATTGTTTGTCTTGGGAGACGAGAAAAAAAAGACTTTACCCTTCATTTTGGCAGATCTCGACTACGAGGTATGGTTGGGAAATAATAGAGGAAATAAGTACTCAAGAAAGCATTTGAAGTTATCGGCTTCTGATGCCAAGTTCTGGGACTTTTCACTAGACGAATTTGCCTACTACGACATCCCTGCCATATTGGACTATGTCAAGTCATTCTATCGTCCAGAAGATAAAATCACATACGTAGGATTCTCCCAGGGTTGTTCCCAGCTTTTTGCATGCTTGAGTTTGCACCCGCATATCAACAAACACTTGAACATGTTCATTGGACTCTCGCCGGCATTGATACCACAGAACTTGAGCCATCCAATCTTTAAGATCATCGTAAACCAAACAGCCAAGGACGCCAATTTTTTGTACAACTTGTTTGGTAGAAGAGCCATCATGTCTTCCGTGGCGTTCTGGTCTCATGTCCTGGGGTCATACTATAACAAGATTGTTGACGTCTCATTGGTGTACTTATTTGGTTGGTCGGGTAAGAATATAAGCAATAAGCAGAAGGAAACTGGCTATCCTCATATGTTTTCCAATCTGTCAGTAAAGTCTCTTATTCACTGGTTTCAAATCATATACGCCAAGAGATTCCAGATGTACGACGAAACTGAAAGTTTTGGGCGTACAAAACTTTCGATCATATCTTCAGCTCTGAAGAATAAGAGCCACCGTGTCGCTCCGTTCCCAGTAGCGCATCATCTCGATGTGCCAATGACTCTATTCTATGGTGACAATGATATTTTGGTAGATATCGAACGCACAAAAAGTTTGATAATGGACCAAAATGAAAAGATGCAAATGAAACTCGATGTGGTTCTCTGTCCAGGCTACGAACATATGGATACACTTTGGGCTGATAATGTCTACGAAGATGTGTTTTCAAAAGTAGTAGCTACTATGGAGATGTTCCACCAGAGAAGCAAGAAATACGTCGTTTTCAGAGACACCCAATACCAGCGACATTCTCAGGAAACCATTGCCATATATTCCCAACTCAAATAGAATACATATATACGAATTTACGAACTTTGATTTTGCAACCATAGATACCCGTCGAAATGCTTTGCAGCTACTTTTATGGGGATTACCCGGCGCGACGACCCGAGGTATAAAAGAAGCGCGATGGACGCGAAAAAATTTGTTTCTACTCTTTTCTCTAACGCAAATTTCACAGCCATTAGCAACGCTAAAGCATTCCTTTGAGGTTGAGCCCATTACGGCGCTCTGACCCATGACCATTGGGATATTGTTGTGGATTCTTCCTTCGATGGACTGGAGAGCAATCGGTTGATCTTGGGTGCAGCATTCCATCTGTAAATACTTGTTATTTCTAAGGGATTACCTTCGTGTGCCCGTATGGGGTTTGGTGCAATGATCAGCTGTACATCGTAGATGTAGAATAGAACTGTAGTTTGTAGGAGAATCAGGGTATTGTAAAGTTTCAGCTTAGATAGAGAAGTGTGTAGATCTCATCAATAGTGTGATCTTTTTGATTTTCGATTTGCTTAAGACTTCCAACTATACCTAAGTTCGGTTTTTCTTCATATGAAACGAATGGCCAAGTAACTAACCTAGTTACAATTTACTATGAGATGATTGTTTTTTCTAAGATTCAGTAATTATAATTTTCAGTTCTGTATGAAATCTATCGCTCATCCACTGAAAGACAAAACATCCATACCGCAGTAATAAATAAGAATAAGTCTGAGTAGAAGCAAGTGTGGATTGAAGACTCGTCTTCACAATCCATTGCAATCATCAAGAATACCTACAGACTTTTCTGGCATCGCCTCGTCCGATACCCACCCGTCAGTATCAACAAAACGGGGAAGGTCAAGCACCCCCTAACAATTTACAATTCACATTCCATGGATCACAAACACCCATGAGTAAACAAACTGACTTTGTATGAGACAGCTAGCAACGCCAGGAGAACTTCGGGAATACGGTATTTTGGCCTGAATCGGGAAACTGTCCCCATGCTTAATAATGGCAGAACAGACGGTATTTGGTAACAAGCACCGATCTGACGTAATGGTCTTCAGTCTCGACCAATAGAATTCGTCTGGATGGAGAATACGAACATCTCGGCGAAATATACTTTTGTGTGCTTTATCATGGGCTGAGAATGAAAAAATACTGAGTGTGTTAAAACAAATTTAAATATTTCAACGTCCAGCGGAGAAGCCTTCGCAATTACAATTGATACATGTATCTTCGAGTAATATTTAGAGAGAGACGAAAGTTGCTGGCGAGCTTTGATCCACATCATATCTACTTGATGTTCTCCTTGATCGCCCAACCAATAACTGTTTCAATATAACAATGGGACCAGGCACCCCCTTCACATGCTTGTTATGGGTAGTGCGCATGCATATGCACGTTCGCCGAAATTACGGCGGGAATTTTGGTGCCCTTTCTCAAAAGGGAATATTCTTCAAACCACATCCATGGCGTGTCAGTATAGGGGTTGAGGGATTTTCAGGCGGATATAAAAAGGGAGCAAAATCTCCTTCCCCTTGCTGTTTACTTTGGGTTTCGAATTATTCATCTCTCATTTAGAATCTATCGTATACCATCATCACAATGGCTCCAGTTCAATATACCTCGTCTAAGGAAGGCTTCAATAACGCCAACATCCAATTTAACACCGAAAAGGCTGTCAACGCTGACAATGCCTTGTTCACAAAGTTCACCTACGAAAACTCCATCGTGGAAAAGGACCCATCTACTGGTAGATTGTCGGTCACTCCCACTGCTATCGACTACCAGTTCAAGGTCGACTTGAAGGTTCCAAAGGTTGGTTTGTTATTGGTCGGTTTAGGTGGTAACAACGGTTCCACTCTTGTTTCCTCCATCTTGGCTAACAAGCACAACATCTCCTTCGAAAACAAGGAAGGTGTCGTCAAGCCTAACTACTACGGTTCCGTTACTCAATCCTCGACCATCAAGTTGGGTATTGACAAGGAAACCGGTAACGATGTCTACGCTCCATTCAACTCTATTGTGCCATTGGTCAACCCTAACGACTTGGTTGTCAGTGGTTGGGATATCAACGGCTTGTCTTTGGACGGTGCCATGCAAAGAGCCCAGGTTTTGGACATTGACTTGCAGAAGAAGTTGGCTCCATACTTGAAGGAATACAAGCCTTTGCCATCTGTGTACTACCCAGACTTCATTGCTCTCAACCAGACTGATAGAGCCGACAACATCATCAACAAGACCGACAAGGGTGAAGTCAGAACCGACAACAAATGGGCTGATGTCGAAAAGATCAGAAAGGACATCAGAGACTTCAAGGAATCCAACAAGTTGGACAAGGTCATTGTCTTGTGGACTGCCAACACCGAAAGATACGCTGACGTCATTGATGGAGTCAACGACAATGTCGACAACTTGTTGAGCTCTATCAAGAGCAACCACGAAGAGATTGCACCATCCACCATTTTTGCTGTTGCTTCCATCTTGGAAAAGGTTCCATACATCAACGGTTCTCCACAGAACACCTTCGTTCCAGGTGTCATTGCCTTGGCTGAAAAGGAAGGTTCCTTCATCGGTGGTGATGACTTCAAGTCTGGTCAGACCAAGATTAAGTCTGTGTTGGCCCAATTCTTGGTCGATGCCGGTATCAGACCAGTCTCCATTGCTTCCTACAACCACTTGGGTAACAACGATGGTTACAACTTGAGTTCGCCAAAGCAGTTCAGATCTAAGGAAATCTCCAAGCAATCTGTTGTCGATGACATCATCAAGTCCAACGAAATCTTGTACAACAAGGAAAAGGGTGACAAGATCGACCACTGTATTGTCATCAAGTACTTGCCAGCCGTCGGTGACTCCAAGGTTGCCATGGATGAGTACTACTCGGAATTGATGCTTGGTGGCCACAACAAGATCTCTATTCACAATGTCTGTGAAGACTCTTTGTTGGCTACCCCATTGATCATTGACTTGGTTGTCATTTCTGAATTCTTGCAAAGAGTTAACTATAAGAGAGCCGACGAAGGTGACGACAAGTACCAAGACTTCTACGCCGTGTTGACCTTGTTGAGTTACTGGTTGAAGGCTCCATTGTCAAGACCAGGTTTCGAGCCAATCAACGGTTTGAACAAGCAAAGACAAGCCTTGGAAAACTTATTGAGATTGTTGGTCGGTTTGCCAATCAACAATGAGTTGAGATTCGAAGAAAGATTGTTGTAAAAGGTATAGATTGTATTTATGGCTAGTGTCCAACTAAAATAATAATTATTAATATGAACAAAGTGTAGATCAATGCAATGATATTGGACTACAGTGAAACCATCCTACGAGGAGTAGTGCTCTTTTGAAATCACTAACGCGCAATATAGGATTCTCTTTTCAATTGTGTATTGCTAGTTTACAAATAAATAATAGCAAGAGGTATGACCGCGTAAAGATCAAGAGGTGTTTGGCTGCGAAATATAAATCAAATGTGCTAGCTTTGTGCCACAACTTATTTTGAGCTGTCCATCGAAGATTGGACCAGCGTGACGGCCCGGTCATATGGTAGACTTCAGAAAGGGTATATTGAACTCTTCAAAGTTGTTCTTCATTTTGTGGTTGCAATCACCAGAATATCCAGATGTAACAGATTGTGATGACGTCAGCCTTCGCCTATCTTATGCACATCCTGATAAGACAAAGCTTCTGTCGCACGTGACATGCAGGGGATCTGACTGTATGGCGCTCTTGTGATTCCTGGGTAAACACCGGGCGCTTGTAGGAATGAATCTCGGTCGCTGGTGGAGTCGTCCCGAGCTTTGGCGGTGAGATTTCAAATGTCTATTTTCTGGAGTTGATCTGGTTCTGGCTGCGAAGATTTTTTGGGGCAGATCATGATGTTGCTTCTCGTTACCGGATTGGGCAATTGCAGAGACCCAACATTCCCTTGTACAGGAAAGTTCTCCTGCCCAACAAACAGGGCTGCGAAATCTGCTGTACAAGTCTCACGTGCGAGACAGATAAAGTCCGCTTCTGTTTAGGAGTACGATCCAGCCAACTGCCAGTTACTTGTATTTCTCTGGATTGTGGAGGATACGAGTGGCATTGTAGTTGGTCTGTGCTCCCTGTTTGGCTGCGTATTAGTGGTGTGTTCGTGGGCCGGGAGAGCATTGCTGGTGGGCAATTGGGAGTCGGTATTTGTCTGTTTGCAACCAAAACTGCAGGTAGGGATTGATTCCAGGAATTTCAACAGTCTGATCATATGTCAAATGGCGAGCCCAAAACGGCAAATAGACGAAAGAGAGTTGGGGTCAGCCTGGCGATTGTTGAGTGACTGAGCGAGATTTGGGATCACGGGAATGGGGAATCACGACGTTATGGGAAACTAGCAGAACGACTTCCGACGTGTCGAATGAAGCTAGAAAGTCGATGGTTGCAATGTTGGCCGACGGCTGTGTAGAGAGGACTGGAAGAACTGCAAGAAGAGAGACGAACAACGATTGATGTCGCTTCTGCAGTTGGAATTGGCACGGCTGGATGGAACCAGCTTGGCCAGGGTTGCACCACTGCGGATTGTGGCATATAGCTTCAAGCTTGTCTCGTGGTTTACAATAGACTGTGTGTTTGTGCTCGGCTGGACATTGGCAGTTGCGTGATGTGAGCGTAGATGGCAATCCTTAGCGGTACAGCATGGAACCAGGACGAAACCTATAAGACAGTATGGACAGTTAATGGCGAAACACAATCGATGTCGGAGTGAATTGGAGTGTGACAGATCGGCGGTGTCGTACGAAGTCGGCGCTACCCTCGGATGGCCCTGGCTGAAGCTATCACACTGATGGCTAACGGTGCGGCACGGGCCCCGCGTCTCCACAAAGCTGTGGGAGAACCACCGAGTACAAACGGGCGACCCCTGTTTCCCCACCCTGGAGTGATATATAAGGCCAATGGGTTGCCACTGTAGACCAGTAGACGGTTGGAGTCGGTCCAGAGTCAATTGGCCGAGCACAAAAGTCTGCACTTCCATACGACTAGTACCCTTGTTAGGAGACTGTTTCAACTTGCTTGTTAGCACGATACACAGACTTCCGCATAGAAGTTCACTTCTACCACACAATAGCGACACTTTGACATAGCGAGACCTCTACGGCGAGACCTCCAGCTATTACCTTCCACGGCATAGCACCAGCAGTATTACGAGAGCACCGCAATTGCCTCCAGCCCACTGCCTGTCGTTCTCCTGGTCTCACAAGACACTCCAACAGTTCCAACCACTGTATCGCACTCCAGCTCCAGTTGTTGTGTCCTTCCCCTCCAGATCCTTTACTAGTTTGCCTCTGATTCCCCGTAATCAGGACCGCGACTTTTCTGGGTATCTCACTTTTCACAGCTTCGCTGCTACTAATTTTTTGGCCCCCAGTTATCTTTTTTCTGGCTAGGTCTCGTTTGGGAAATTCCTGATTGTAGTTTTTTTCGAGACGTCCACATTCATACTGGTTTCTTGCCACTTTTCTTTCCCCTACTAATAACTACTGATTACCGCTTCTACCATGCCCCCTCTTACTGTGCCTGTGGGCGAAGCCAAGCCGGGTGAAACGGCCCCCAGAAGAAAGACTGCCAACAAGGCTGGTGCCGTCTTCAGACCCTCGGACTCCTCCGCATTCACCATGCCCGAGTTCTTTGAGGAATGTGTCAACAGACAAGGAAACAGAAACGCCATGGCGTGGAGAACCTTGGTCGACACCCATGTGGAAACAAAGAAGGTCCACAAGGTCATTGACGGCGTGGAAAAGGAAGTAGACAAACAATGGACCTACTACGAAATGTCGCCTTACACACATATTACCTATACCGAATTGTTGGCTTTGATCAAGAACTACTCCGCCGGTTTGGTTGAGTTAGGCTTGAAGCCAAACCAACAGTCGAAGTTGTATGTTTTTGCCTCTACTTCCCCCAAGTGGATGCAATCGTTCTTGGCAGCCTCGTTCCAGAACATATCCATCGTCACAGCCTACGATACGCTTGGTGAATCTGGTTTGACTCACTCTTTGGTTCAGACCGAGTCCGACGCTATCTACACGGAAAATGCCTTGTTGGCCAACTTGATCAAGCCGATTGCCAAAACAGACAAGGTTAAATACATCATCCATTCCGAGCCAATTGATCCAGAAGACAAGAGAGGCCAAGGCGATTTGTACAGACAGGCTCAAACTGCTAGGGACAAGATCTTGGCAATCCACCCAGGCATCAAATTCATTTCGTTTGATGAAGTTGTAGAGTTGGGTAAAAACGCAAAAACCAAACACCTGAACATGCCCAAGCCCTCTGACTTGTGCTGCATCATGTACACTTCCGGTTCCACCGGAGACCCCAAGGGTGTGGTCCTCACGCAGGAAAACGTCCTTGCTGCTGTAGGTGGTATCAGTACAGTTGCCACCAGAGATATGATCAAGAACCACGATAGAGTCATTGCCTTCTTGCCTTTGGCCCATATCTTTGAGTTGGCTTTCGAATCGGTTAATTTCTGGTGGGGCAGTGAGTTGGGATACGCCAGCGTGAAGACCTTGACCGATGCCTCGTGCAGAAACTGTCAATCGGATTTAATTGAATTGAAACCCACAATTATGGTGGGTGTGGCTGCTGTGTGGGAATCTGTCAGAAAAGGTGTTTTGGCCAAAGTTAAGCAACAGCCTGCTATCACCCAGAAGATCTTCTGGGCTGCTTACAAGGGTAAGCAGACCTTTACCCACTTCCATATTCCTGGTTCTTCTCTCTTTGATGTCGTTTTCAAGAAGATCAAGGCTGCTACTGGTGGTCAATTGAGATTGGTGCTTAATGGTGGTTCACCAATTTCATACGATGCACAAGTCTTCATCTCGACCTTGATAGCTCCGATGTTGTTAGGTTATGGTTTAACTGAAACTGGAGCCAATGCTTCGATTCTCGAGCACACCCAATTTGAGTACAAATCCTTAGGTACGATTCTTGGCTCCCTTACTGCCAAGTTGGTTGATGTCACAGATGCTGGCTACTTTGCTAAGAACAACCAGGGTGAAATCTTGTTGAAGGGTAAGTCTGTCACCAAGGAATACTACAAGAACGAAAAGGAAACTGCCGAAGCTTTCACAGAAGATGGCTGGTTCAGAACCGGTGATATCGGTGAATGGACCTCCAATGGAGGTCTCAGGATCATCGACCGTAAGAAGAACTTGGTCAAGACTTTGAACGGTGAATACATTGCCTTAGAAAAGTTAGAGTCTGTGTACAGATCCAACCCCTTGGTGTTCAATTTGTGTGTCTACGCGGACGTCACTAAAGTTAAAGCAATTGGAATTGTAGTTCCTATCGAAGCCCATCTTAGACTGCACCTCATCGACGAGAAGATCTATACTGCAGAAGAACTCAATACCAAGAGCTTTGCTATCTTGTGTCACGATATCAAGGTTGTCCACGCCGTAACTCATTCTTTGATTGCAACCGGTAAGGATCAAGGCTTGAGAGGTATTGAATTGTTGCAATCCGTGGTATTGTTGGATGAAGAATGGACCCCTCAGAACGGATTGTTGAGTGCTGCGCAGAAATTGCAAAGAAAAGAAATCTTGGCCCTCTGTAAGGATAGAGTGGATGCTGCCTACGCTGAATCTGACAGATAAAACACGTTTTAAATGAAACGAAAAGTACACCTTTGAGTCTGTCTCAAGGTAATCTGCGTCCTTTTGCCTAAAGTTTAACTTGAAGGTATCTATCCTTTAGTTCATGTCTCACCTCATATGTATGTTTTGTTAGTTTAATCTATTTAATATTGTTATTATTTGTAGTACTACGAAGAGATTCTAAAACTTGTATTGTCCTCTAATATGAAAATCTGGTCATAATTAAGTTGCTCTATTATGTCTATTAGTAGCCGAAAACTCAGCCTCTGTAATCATACACCCTTGAACACTTTCTTGATCTCTTGGATGTTGTACTCCTCAGAAAGACATAATTGCAAAAGAATTCTAGCTTTCTGTGGATTTAAGTACCCTCCAGGAATTGCACTCTCAAAAGTAGTAAGTGAAGTATGATATTCAGTTCTGACTTTGGGGATCGATCCGAGAGGTACTCTTCCGTCCATAGAACGCTTGGTGTAGATAATTGGGAAAGGTGTTTCCATACTCAGCACCAAATCAGAGAGATACTGGTTAGTTTCGTCAGCCAAAGAGCCTGCTCCCATTGTAGCAATAATGAGACCCTTGGCTCCAAGTTCTTTAACAGTGATTTCTATGATCTTGTTGTTGAATCCCTGGTGGGCATAGAGAATTGGAACCAGTGGAAGTTCATTTTCAGCCAACGGAAGTCTCAAGTTGAAGTATGTCATACCGAGTGGTTTGGCTGGAGGGAAGTAGTAATGAATTTCATTATCTACAAAGTTCCCTACGTAACCCTGGCCAATTGACTTGAAAGTATCCAATGAGTTTGCATTGGACTTGGTGATATAGTAGCCAGAACCAATTCTATCGTTAAGAGCTACCATGACCCCTCTACCTCTCGATTCTCTACTGGCAGCGATTACACAAGCCTGGTACAAATTCATGGGTCCATCGGAGGAAATGGCTGTGGAAGGTCTCATAGAGCCACACATGACTATAGGCTTATAAGTGTTGATAGTAAGCTGTAAGAAGAAAGCCGTCTCCTCCATGGTATCGGTGCCATGGGTGATTACAAAACCGTCGTATTTGGGAAGTTCCAGCATTATCTTTGAATACAATTGAATCAACTCCTTGGTGCCGAATTCCTTCGAGTCTATGTTCAACAACTGCTCATATTCCAACAAGCAAGTAGTCAGAATATCGGGAATGGACTTAATCAAGTCCTCGATGGTAAGATCAACTTCATAGCCAGCAGTCTGATGGGCAGAAGATCCCTTAGAAGCAATGGTGCCTCCTGTTCCAATTACCTTGATAGTGGGTAAAGTGTCGAAGTTCAAAGAGCTTTCAGAAGTTCCAGACACTACCGAGTTCGATCTGTATCTGATCTTGAACAGACTGTGCTCGAGGTCACGGGACTCGTCCTGGATCTCTATGGAGAGGTCCTCGTTAAGAGTGTGCAACGGGAAGAAGCTGGACGATGAGGAGAGAGACATTGTGAATGAATTTGACTAGTACTAATTCAGCTGGATCTCTATACAATTGAAATTGAAATTATATTATTAGATCGAACTTCAGTATCACACTTCACTATACTGTGAAATTTCAAGATGAAAGCTCTAGTAATTTTGAAATTTCTACCAAAAGTTCTTATCGCCTCGGAGTTGATGAAATTATAATTCGTGAATAGTAAACGCGATTCCGGAAAATCTGTAATGCCTGCGATGCGATGAGCTCTAGAGAACTCTGTACAAATTCAAGGCTATCAACAATACAGATTTGTTAATACGGAGTTCAGCATGAATCCCAGATTCTGTGAACTTACTGTCAATCCCGTAAAACTAAGTCAATTTATATATTCTCCAATTTTCATTCAAATGTCAAGCCGTTTTGTATATGCTCAATTTTTTCTTTGAGTCGCTTAAATTGCCGCAAGGTTTGCGACACACAAAATGGCTTCAATCGAGGGGTGAATAATCGTTATTTCAATTTAATACATGGAACCATTTGGATATTGGAAATTGCAACTAGTTCATATTATTTTTGATTGAAATGGCGGAGTCTAAGCTAAATATAAACGTTCTTACTGAAAATTTACTTAAAAATAATATTGCTCAAGTTTCAATAAAATTTCACAATTTAAGAGAAATGATATCGAGTTGTGAAGAATGACACAAATATAGGAATCTTATTTTAACATCTGTATAACATTCTAAGAGGATAAAAAGATAAGTTGCACAAATGTAACTCTCCGTCGAAGTAACCCAGTGAAGTAGAACTTAGTGGCTAAATTCGACATTTTCACGTGATCTTCTTGCTCTTCAAAGAGAATGAAGAGCTCTTTACAGAGAATGAACAAGAACGGAATTCGAGTTAAAACTGAAATAAAATTACTTTTCCGAAGAATCATGACTTCGATGGATTCGTTAGATGCAAGGTTAAATTCATATCAAGACAAGTCATGCCACTTATTCTTCCATTAATATGTTGACAGTATATTATAAAGTTTGGTATACTTTCCGGTAAATACACGCCCTCAATAAATAATATCTTAAAGCTTCAACTTTTCAATTCGAAGTGTTCATACGTCTTCATCATTTGGCATGGGGTTTTTCGGTAAAACAGAGGAGGCTCCCACGGCCCCACCTAACAAAGCCAGACGGAAGGAATGCTGGGATGCACGTGACAAGTTCTTTTCTTGCTTGACAGCTAACAACATCGACAACTCTTTGGATGGGAAGCTGTTGCCCATGGTTAATTCTCAATGTGGAGAACTCAAGGCAGATTTCGAAGGAAAATGTGTAGCTACATGGGTTAAATATTTCCAGGAAAAGCGTTTTAACGACTTGACCAGACAGAGATATATCGAAAAGTTGGAAGCTGATGGTGCACAGCCATTGCCTTTCAAGCTAGACAATAGTAGAAAGTAGTCTGATAAACGAACCAAAGTGAAGAAGAATGATATTAATAATAAAATAAGGAAACGGAAAGAATAACGACTATGACAATTAGTAAGATCAAAATTGATAAATAGTGGAAAGTGAATGACAAGACCCAGCTCACCTTATGACCCTGTACATATCTATGAGTTTAAAATGCAAATATATATATATATCTATAATGCTAGGAGGCAGAGATGTAGAGTGGCTCCCTGCCGACAATCTGGAGATTCTCCTTATTTAGGGTGTCTAGGACACTTCCCCATTCGTATTCACCCTTTTCGAGAATAACAAACCCCAAGTCCAAGTCAATCTTGTCACCTGGCTCAATACCTGTCTTGCTTACAGGGCTCTGAAGGACGCCATTGATGAGGATCTTACGATCTATTGACATTTGCGCCTTGATCAAGTTCGAACTGTGGATTCCAGCATTGGTCAAGATGCTCATGGGAAAAGGTAGGTGGCGGAGAATGCCGTTAATAGTACTCTCGGTGTTGTTAATTATTGTTGTACGCAACGTGTAGAATTCATCGATCTTGAGAAGATACTGGGTGCCTTCTTTAGCTACTGGTTGCTGTTGACTATCTTCAAGAATGGTCGTCAAGAGTCGGATCTTGCTGTACACCAACACATTACTCATTTTGGTGGTGAGGCGAATTGCTCGCAAGTCTATACTACCAACTCTTTTACCTGTAGCTTGTGTCTCTATAGTTTTCCAGTGACTCGAGAGCTTTTCAAGAAGCGAATTCCGTAACCAAAAGATTTCTCTCATCTGCAATTCCTCTGCTTCCGTAATAGTATAATTCTTGACAAATTGCTTGTTACGCAACGAAGGAATAGGTCTAGTGAGATCGAGGTCTTTACTGGAGACTCTCTTGATAGGAAGTAAGAATCTGGTGGTCTTGCCAGGCTCTATAACTTCGTTTACATCAAAACTGGTTACCAGGTCAAAGCTATACAGCAACGAACACGACAATTTTTCATTCCAGGAGTTGCGAATATCGACTAAAAAAAGACAGTAATCGCTGATTTCCTCTGTTTCTGCCTTTATGACCTTCGTTATGAAAGTCAAGACATTGTCAAGATTCTCAAGAATTAAACCTCCAGAACTTCCTTCAAAGCCCTCTAAAGAGGATGAAAAAAGTGGAAGAACGTCACAGCCCACAATTTCAAGCGAAGGCATTATTGACACATTCAAGGGTATATTGACGTTCTTGATGTAACTCTTGGAGAGGTCCTCTGTTTCTTTATGCGCATACTCCAAAATAATCTTCAGCTCCTTCATTCCTCTTCTCCCATTGATTTCATAGTCGATCTTGATTTCACTCTGAGGTTCGATAGTTCTATACTTCTCCATAATAGTCTCCTTATTGAGAATTCTAAACGGTTTGAATTGCAACAAGTACCACTCTATCTCATAGATATCTGAAGCAGGCAAAGTCTGGTTCCCCGTACTGGCATTCAACTTTTTGTTCAACGGTTCAATTGTAGAGTCCCAGAATGAAAAGGAAAGATAATTTATCAACACCGATGAGTTATTGGCCAAACAGATGGAAAAATTGAATTTTTCGCCTTCAAGCAACATAATCCATCCATTTGTCATCAGAATACTTATCAATGATAGAGCAGGCTGTGGAGTAATCACGTGTAAGAACAAGTTCTTCGTAGTAATACGTTCGTCTATACGGTTGTCTCTCAAGTTCTGACACACCTTATCAAGTGTATTCACTTTCATTGCGCTGCGTTCATTCACATCCTTCACTTTCAAGGCAACCTTGGTTAGCTCCTTGTCTACAATACGGAAGAACTGTTCTTCACAGACACCGACACAAATGTTGAAGCCAACTATCTTCAACTCACCAACTTGCAAAGGCTTGAAGCCAACTAGGAAGTGTTCAGAAGAACACGGTGGAACTACAATTGCAGAATTTACAGTGTTCGATGACACCAAAGAAGGCTGCATACTAGCAGGGTTAGCGCCTGTAACTTTTCTAGCAGCGGTAGCAGTTCTCGCTTTGTTCAACAGACCATTTATGGGTCGAGATGTTATTGGTTGTTGATATTGAGTGTTGTTGAAGGGACGTATTTGGTTCTTGAGTGTTTGCACTGTGACATCGCCTTCCGTTACTATTGTGAGATCATTGATGTCTATTTCAAACGCAAATGGATTTTGCAACTGCACTTTTAATTGATAAACATCATCTTGAATAAGAATCTTATCCTTGTTAAAATTGATTGGTCCCAGCGACTTATTGTAAGGATCAAAGAATGAAGCATCATCGATTTCAGTTTGAGGGGATGCTGTATTCGATCTTGACCCAGAGTTTGCGACAGACCCAGAGTTGAGGGTGTTATTTTGGTAATCAAGAAAGGGCATAACTTCATCCCGAATACGGCTATTGACGAATTTCGCTTTTCTAACCAAAAATGGGTCCCAGTAAGGTACACTCAATTTTAAGTTGTTTCTGTTCGACAAAAACATGATTCGTTCGATTTTTCCTTTCAACTTGAGTTGGTCATCGGAAGGCAAACAATGTGTATATCGCGTCAATAAAAGTGTACAAAGCTTCAAGTGAAATGTATAATCCTTTAGTGTCTCAGTAGTTCTGAGACATAAACGCAAAAGTTGAATTTGGAGAGACACCCAGTTTCCCTGAGATTGTATGCCAGCATCTTCAGGAGAACTTTCAGTTTCCAAATTGATGCCGTAGATTGTGAACAAGTACTCAAATATATCTCTAATACTTTGGTTCTGATCCTTCTTGCCTGTGAGCTTTGATATGCTATTTTGTATTTCTAATTCCTCTCCAATCTCTTCAGAGGTCTCTAGTTTCGGCAAGATACCTACTATCAAAAAGCGCAATATGAATGCTCTTTTCCTTACAAAACCCAAGTCTCCGTACATAGAGGCTAGCGTAGAATAGATTCGACACTGCTCAATCATGCCCATATCCACTAGTTGCAACTGAAACACTTTGTCAATTTCCTTTAGGATTTCATTCTTCAGGAAGAACTGGCTATTGACAATTGTGTTGGAATCTGACGTACAGAAAACTATCGAGTGCAAAATTAATGACGACAGATCGTTTCCCCCCAAGTAGACCCCAATCATGAACTTGATGATACGTAAGATTGACTCTACATAGACGAGATCCGGAACCATATTTTCGAAATCGTTGGTACTCTGATTGTAGTAAAACAATACTTTAGCAGAAAAAATTTTAACGAGTTCTGCAAGAGGCATGGTATTTATATCTGAACCAGAGCTGAGGCTGAAGGTACCACCACTAACACTGCTTCTGGGTGAAGGGGCCGTTGTTCTACCATTGGAACTTTGATCCACAGAAGTTCTTTTGGGAGACAACAATTCGGTGGTGGAAAGCGACAGAAGCTTGATCTTCGAGACCAGAAGAATTGAGGAGATAAGAGAGCTCAGTAGTTGATGGCTACTACCAATATATTGGAGTAGCACTACAGAGATGGAAATCCCTTCGAGCGCACTTCCTAGCCATAGATAATCGTCGCATTTCTTCAATGTAATTGCAGCATCGATAAAATGTTGCACTGAATCGACGTACTTACCAGTCAAAAGGTAGAAATTAGCCATGAGCTTTAACTGTCGACCATTGTGTCTCTGTTGAGACTTCGATTTTGAGTCTACTGGGTTTGAGGGTGGAGCATTGGGGCCAGAAAAGGAGACTTTGAACGATGTAGATCCTGAGCTGAGTCTCTTCTGTGCCTGGCTGATAGTCTTGGTGAGAATATAACTATCTGTTATAGACACTGGTGACCTCAACGTGATGTTCGTGTACGAGGCAGCGTAAGTGTCGAGTGCTACAAGAAAATTTTGGGTGATCTCACAGATGATAGTCTCCAAGGCTGTGAGATTATGATCGGAGGAAGCATCATGATAAAATACCGATTTGACAGAATGATCGTTGGCTCTATTGAGTCCGTTGATTTTAGTGGTGGGAGTGTCAAAGACGACAATATTGTGGACAATTGCTCCAGGATAGTGTTTGGCTAAATTCTCTAAATGATGCTCGACATCTAAATCATCTGTATATGAGGCAACTCCTACAACTACAAATGTCTTTCTGAACGGCTCGAAGTCATGTAAAAAAATGGAGTCGGCCCCAGGTACCGCTAACCGTATATCAAGGAAAACCCTGCCGTTGGGAAACGTCTGGGGATTGAAAAACTGGAGTTTGGTGTTGGGTGAAAGATCTAGCAATCGCACTTCATGAATATCAGGAGGTAGCACCTGGAGATGACGATTGAATTGAGCCGAGGTGCATTTATTGATGGGCACGAGGAGTGTCTTAACGTTTGCTGGAGTTGTATATCCATATACTGTAGACATGGTAATAATTGTAAGTAACTTGTGATGTAAAATATAATTACGATATCTCGACTGTATTTCTTGAATTCCACGGTATAATAGTACGAAGGTGGAATGAATTACTTAAATCAATCGTGCAAATATTTCGGTAGTCTTCCACTGTGATAAAGAATGCAATCGTATTACTTTTCAATGTGAAAGAATGCAAATCGTTGAATATCCATATATTGATACTCTGTTTTATGATAGAAATGAAAATACTCGTTACCCGTATATCTTTCTCTATAGGGATCAAGAAAACGGCAACCGTCAGTGTATATATGAAATGAATAATTATATTCAGAAGCTGTAACTAGAAGTAGTTGAAGAAATGTCGTTATATTTATTCTTGGATCGATCGTGTGTCGCATGTCGTTTGTAAACAGAGCGACATCGCTGAAAAGTCGTGTGTGCGTAATGTCGAGAATGTCGCGGGAGGCAAAACCTCCACCAAACAAAATGTAAAGGCAATTATTGATAGACAGTAGCACTATCCATAGAATACATACTTTCTACTTAAAACAAGAGTCTAATTGTTGAAACTGGTCAATTCTAGCCTTCACGTATCGCTGATTCATATAGAAAAGTTAGATTCAACTTTTTGCAAAATAGACGGATCAATACGACGAATCATTGACATCGAATAACAACTGAAATTCAAATCTCCAAAATCATTGTATCTCATAGAACCTCATATCAATCTTACTTTGTATTGAATAGAGAACAACTATCACAATATTCAAGTAATTAGAATTAAGGTTTTTAAGATTAAACGCTAATTGAAATCTTTAATAGAAGTTGTTGATCATAACATTTACTTTCAAATCCATAGAGTCAATCCCCAAAACATAAAATGCCTGGATTGAACTTCGACAACTACCAGAGAAACTCGTATCTCACCACTAAGGGGTACGGAACTCCAAAAGCTACTTCTACAGGTACAACTATTGTAGGCTGTAAGTTTAAAGGAGGAGTGGTGATTGCTGCTGATACTCGTGCGACCGCCGGAAGCATTGTGGCCGACAAGAACTGTGAGAAGTTACATAGACTAGCACCCAAGATCTGGTGTGCTGGAGCTGGTACAGCTGCCGATACTGAGATGGTGACTCAATTGATAGCTTCAAATTTGGAATTGCACGGACTTTACCAGAATAGGCAACCCCGAGTCATCACCGCATTGACGATGTTGAAACAACATTTATTCAAGTACCAGGGTCATTTAGGTGCATATTTGATTGTAGCAGGTGTAGATCCTACTGGAGCACACTTATTGTCGGTACAGGCTCACGGTTCTACCGACATCGGCAAGTACCAGTCGTTGGGATCGGGTTCTTTGGCAGCCATGGCTGTGTTGGAAACTAATTTCAAGGAGGACATGACTAAAGAAGAGGCCATGAAGTTGTGTGCTGATGCCATTGAGCTGGGTATCTGGAATGACTTGGGATCTGGTTCCAATGTAGACTTGTGTGTGATGGAAGTAGGTAAAGATGCCGAATTGTACAGAAACTACTTGACACCAAACGTCAGATCAGAAAAGGCAAGATCGTACAAATTTGCCAGAGGATCCACAGCTGTTTTAAGAGAGTCTGTTCGTGAAATATTGGATGTAGAAGAGACAGTTGTCACTTTTGGTGATGCCATGGAGGTGGATGCATAGGTAGAATGAACGAATACTACGATACTATAAGAGTACAGTGATTGTAGAAGTATGCGATGTAATTGTAATCAATGATTCACTTCAATGGTATCTTCATGACAATTGTAATATATACCGCAGAGACTATTATATCTTTGGCTTCGCTATTGTCTTTTGTAAAGGAAATATCATAAATGTTGGAAATTATGCTTGTCCACCAGCAATTTTCCAATCTACAGCATATTCTTACATACTTCAGAGAATGAACTTTTTAGAATCAAGATATCAAAAGCTACATCGAACAAGATATATCACATCTCCATAAGAACAATTATTCAAGCTCATTACTGGCAAACTTTTCAATGACTTCTCAATTAAAAGAATAACTCATCGAAGAAGAAAGTGCCAAGGAATTACACAGTCAGACTTCCTTACAATACAATAAGTCATCACCATATACTTACATTGCGCTCATTATTTCGGCTTCCCATTCTTGGAGCATTTCTCACCATACTTAACGGATCTAGTTCCGCGATATATATACCAGTCGTGCCCTGCCGCACTCTCAGATTCAGGATATCTTTGCCCAATCGGGCCATGAATGTCGAGGTGCTTGATAGTGTCAGGAACAGTTTGGTATAAAAGCGTGGTGATCATCCTCATATTTTCCCACTGCAATTGAGTCTCCAACTGTCATCGTCTGAAACCAAAAGTCCAGTAACTATCCGAAATGTCTACTGTTGGAAAAGTAAGTATCAGATGAATAGAATTGGAAAATAGATCCGACTGAAATTTTCGGAGGGATGATCCTGTGTTTATAGTATTCCGATGATGTCCAGATTTCTACCCTTGGAGTTATGGCCCCGTATGTTCGATGTAATGTACGAACGTGGAAACGTACTCCGTAATATCCAGTTAATCATAAAGCAACATCCGTGACAATTCGTCATCGAAACCGTATCCAAGTTGCTTCAAAGTCCTTGATCCAGTTATATTTCAGTCTGTTGACCAACTCATCAAACATTCTTGTAATTCAATTTTTTCGATGTCATACTAACGCTTCAGACTATCAAGTGTAGAGCTGCCGTTGCCTGGGAAGCCGCCAAGCCTTTGTCTATCGAAGAAATCGAAGTCTTGCCTCCTAGAGCCAATGAAGTTAGAATCAAGATTTTGCACACCGGTGTCTGTCACACCGACGCTTACACATTAAGTGGTATTGACCCAGAAGGTGCTTTCCCAGTCATTTTGGGACACGAGGGTGCTGGTATCGTTGAATCTGTCGGCGAAGGTGTGACAAATGTCAAGGTCGGTGACTCTGTCATTGCCTTGTATACCCCAGAATGTAAGGAATGTAAGTTCTGTAAGTCTGGAAAGACCAATTTGTGTGGTAAGATCAGAGCCACCCAGGGTAAGGGTGTGATGCCAGATGGCACTTCTAGATTCAAGTGTAAGGGCCAGGACCTCTTGCACTTCATGGGATGTTCCACTTTCTCGGAATACACTGTTGTAGCCGACATTTCTGTTGTAGCAGTGAACCCAGAAGCCAAGCCAGATAGAACCTGTTTGTTAGGTTGTGGAATCACGACTGGTTACGGTGCTGCTACCATCACTGCCGATGTGCAAGAGGGCGACAATATCGCTGTTTTCGGTGCTGGATGTGTGGGCTTGTCTGTAGTCCAAGGTGCTGTTCTGAGAAAGGCTGCCAAAATCATTGTCGTTGATATTAATGACAAGAAGAAAGAATGGGCCGAGAAATTCGGAGCCACCGACTTCGTCAACCCTACAACTTTGCCAGAAGGAACTTCCATTGTCGATAAGTTGATTGATATGACTGACGGTGGATGTGACTATACCTTTGACTGTACTGGTAACGTCAACGTCATGAGAAATGCCTTGGAAGCATGCCACAAGGGCTGGGGTACTTCTGTTATTATCGGAGTTGCTGCTGCGGGCAAGGAAATCTCCACCCGTCCTTTCCAATTGGTAACCGGTAGAGTTTGGAAGGGTGCCGCCTTTGGTGGTGTCAAGGGTAGATCTCAATTGCCAGGCATTGTCGAAGACTACATGAACGGAAAATTGAAGGTAGACGAATTCATCACCCATAGACACCCCTTGGAAAACATCAACACAGCGTTCGACGATATGCATGCTGGAGACTGTATCAGAGCCGTGATCGACTACTAGAGCCAGCAGCCAGCAAGCAATGCCAAACTCTAATCGTAGTGTGTATGTATATAATTATGACAAGTGGTCTGTGCTGGACGCAAAATGAAGGCATTGCAGAGAAATATGTATTAGAAATTGTATTATAGTGGATCACAACATGAACCAATATACAATAGAAATATGACCCTGACATAAGGTAATGAAGACAACAACATAAACATATTCAGAAAAAAAGTAGATTCCATAAACAATGATTCTATTGATAAAATAGCTATAAGTACTACAATATTCTTCTCACAAGTCACTTGTTTATAAGTCTATGTTACATGTCTATGTTTATTACAAGGAAGCTATTCGTCTTCCTCCATTCTGTCGTTGTTAACCACGCCAATCTCGACATCACTGGCGTTTTCATCGTCCAAATCAAGAGCTGATTTGACACCTTCTTCATCACCTTCTTCTTCATCATCTTCGACATCATCATCATCTTCGACATCATCTTCATCACTGTCCACGTAATCATCTCTGCCTGCAACCATATCGAAGTCATCACCATTCAAAAGACCCAAGACTTCAGCGTCATCGATTTCTTCAACGTACTCGACGTCACTGTCAATTTCCTCGTCTTCGTCACGAAGTTCTTCAGACATAATTTCCTTGCGCAAATCGTTCTGGTCGTACAACATATGTAATCGTCCTTGCAACTCCAAGAGACGAGGCAAGGTATCGGCCTTCTTGGTCAACATGGAATGCAAGCCCGACAATTTGATGCTGAGATTGGGCAATGAAGAAATGACCGCACCATGAATAATTACAATCCACTTCAACCAGTAGTTCAACTGGTCAAATCTGGATGATTGACGTTGGAATCTTTCACTGAGTCTATCCAAAAGAATTACAGCTAAAGATGGGTCTAACTTGGAAATTGTATTCTGAATAACAACTGGATCACGGTTGCTTAATACTGTCTCTAATAACGAGTGGTCGTTGTTTCTCAAAGATTGAGACAAGATGATGGTCAAAGTACCTGTTTTGTCACCTCCCAACTTGTTCTTTGTCTTTGTGGACTTTACTGGAGACTTTTGCTCATTACCAAGCTTTTCTAACTTGTCGGACAAAGTTTCCTCCTCTTCTTCATCATCTTCATTCAACTCCAAGTCTCTGACATTGGTACCATCACTAATGATTGTATGCCCCTCGCTGTAGAGTTTAGCAGAGGCTATGTCGTGTCCGTTACTGGAATGGGTGGTTATTTTCAAGTCAGGTTTAGATTTATGAATAGTTCGATCAGAGACAAAAGGAAAGTTACCAGATTCATCTAGCCATTGAAGTGTCTCAAAATACGACGTGTTGGAGTTTTCCAACCACGATATGAGCACAGAGTCGTCGCTGATTGTCACTGAATCGATAACCAAGTTTGCATCTTGCGGACTTTTAATTTCCGACTGTGGTCTGGATAATTTGACAGTTGATTGTGGCGAACGAGATTGTACACTTGCTAACTGTCTTCTTTTCTTTTTAGACAATGGAGTAGCTGGCTGCGAAGAAGACTCAGTCAGCAATGGATTGTTGAACAATTCTATGTTTCCGTTCTCGTTGATAACTACCAACACAGACTTGTTATCCTTTGTACCTACGGAAATGTCTACTACTGGAGCCTGGGCAACAAACACAGTCTTGGTTACGGCTCTATCTACAGAGTACAAGTTGATGAAACGGTCCCCCTTAGCACTGGTGAGGAACAAGTCTGCATCGCTAGCAAGCGGAACAAGACTATTCAATGGCTGAACATGTCCAGGGTAAGTTTTTACAAGTGACTTGTTCACAATATCTATCAAGTAGATGGAATGAGAGCCTACAAGCAAATGAGCTCTATCTTCGAAGGCGACGCTCGCTATTCTGTTAATAGACTCAACATTCTCTACAAAATCCGTGATCTTGAACTGCTGGAGCATCTGGAAACTCGTCATATCCCATTCCTGAACTGAACCTCCAAGATCACAGGACCAGGCAGTATGAGTGAGTGGAGAGAAATAGAAGTCAAGTATTGCTGAGTTGTTGGAAGTGGCCAATTCGGCTACGATAGCATTACTTTCTGGAGAATAGATAACAACCGACCCTTTGGTCAATGTCACTGCAACGTAGAAGTTGTTCGCGTTGCCAGAAGGAACCCACTTTAAGTTGGTGACTCGGGAAGTCTTATCCAATTTAAAGACAGTATTCACAGCAGTCTGAGACCACTGCACCGATTGCACTGTAATCTGATGGGTGTCTAAAGCCACAGTAGCCGTAGCTAAGTACGTCCTCGACGGATCGAATCTGGACACTATTATGGAAGACATTTTGTGGGCGAGAATCTGGTGAAAAATGAAGGTAAATTAAATACTGCAACTTCAATGAGATGAGATTGAAATTTGTGATGAGGCTGAAATTGTTCTTGGCCGATTTGAGTCAGGAGAAAAGGACTGACTTGTTTCTAATTTCGAAAAAGTATTCAGACTATTTTGGCAACGTCTGGAACTATGTTGGGCGTTCTGACTCCAATGACTGAAGAAGTATAGAATATACATTCTGGTTTGGAGATGAGGATCTTTAAATTTTTCAAATGTACGTGTGTGCAGGACTTCAAGCATAACTATTTTATACTACAAATGTACTTAAATATATATAAATATATCATGTATAAATTGTCCCTTTTAGTATAGATCTCCTAGATGTACACTTTGTAAGTGTTCTTATATCATTCAAACTAACAAGTTAGTTTAAGTACATCAAACGCTATAACATCAAGAAAAACACATATAATCGCTTGGTAGCGCCGCCTTTATTGTATCTATATATATCCCGTTAACTTTTTCGTCTACGTTTAGCATCCCTTTTGTCCGTTGCCTCTTTGTCTGTATCGTCGCCTTCATCATCATCTACATCCTCGATTTCGAGCCCCGAGTCTCCTCTTGTTATAGTGATATTTATGCCTCCACGTGATTGACGTCTTTTCATTTTAGTTCTAGAGTTACCAGTTACAGGAGTGGAGACTGCTGAAGATTCTGATTCGACATCTTCTTCTACTTCATCTTCGAAGAGATGTGAGTTCGCTACTGGTTTTCGAGTTTCCGAGACTAATTGCTCGAAGTCTTCTTTCTTCATTTTTCCTTCTTTTATGAGTTTTTTGAGCAATTCGCTTTCCGCTGAACTAGTAGCGTTTTGCTGGGGCACGGCTTCTGGCGACGAAGAAGTTATGAGAGATTCAGCGCTGACTGACCTTGCGATTTCCTTACAGATGCTACTTGTTGTTTCGGATGTCTTTGTGCAATCGTTAGAGATTGAGGGTGACGAGTTTTTTCGACTGGTGGATAGTACTGAGTTGTGAACGGTGTTCAAGCTGTTGCTCAAGCCGTTGAAGTAGATCTCATTGACATTAAGATTTTTGTTCGGATCAATGCCCTTTTCTTTGAGTTTCAGCAAGCTGATTTCACCTTCTGGGTCCTGTTTGACTTCCGGAATAATCTCTCCGCATTTTAAAGCTGCTGCATCCTGAGAGGTATACTCCTTAGAATGTGCAATTCTGCTATGGTTCAAGAATCCTTGGGCAGACGAGAAGTTACTACGCTGACAATCTGGACAAGTCAATTTGACTATAACTCCATCTGTTCTACGGTACAAACAGCCCAAGTTCTGATTGTATTTGACAGAGCTGTAGTTTCCAGGAGCAGATGTTCCGGCAATGAAGGTTTGTGTAGGTCTCAACGACGAGGTAGTAGATCTGGTGCGATAAGAATGGCCGCCAGATGCTAAATCGCCCAGAAACACTTCTGACTTTTCACCCATATAGTCTGGCTTGAAAAGTCCAAAAGCAGTGGCACTATTTTCGACATTTACAAACAGCTGTTGATTCTTGAGATCGTTGTACGTCACACTTAGTGATTTGTTGAGAATGTCAAAATACTTCAAGGTGAACTCGCTGGGCTCGCCTTCGATTTTCACTTCGTTTGGGATCTCAAAAAATTTGCGAAGCACAATCATCTGAGACTCTATCTTGCTCAATTCAGCTTCACTGAGTTTCAACTCATGATGTTTCAAGCGAATTTCGAGATCCAATTGATTAGTGAGGATTTCCTTTAGCTTTTCTAGTGGAATGTCGCGTAATTTTCGTATAATAGTTTCTTCTCGGGACAATTTTGACGGTAATTCTTGTAATTTTTGATTTCGTTGTGGTTCGTGGAATTCTGAAATTTTTACTCCGTCTGTCTCCTTCGGCTTCACGATCTCCAACTGTAAAGGCTCACCATTATTGGTTAAAGCCAGTCTCGGTAGTTCATCAAATGTATTAGATATGGGCAGTATGTCGGGTTTGTCAATAGTGTCCATTGTGAGCCAGCTCTAGTGGATATTATCGTGGCAAAAAAAAAGATAGCAATATTTTATTTAGGATATCTACGAACTTCTATCAGTGCGACTTGAAAATAGGTCACGTGATAATATCGAATCAGATGTATGAACTATTGGCTGTTGGATTGTTAGCTGGTAGGAGGAGAACATGTGTTGTAAGTGGCCCCTTGGTACAACTTGAAATTCTGCAGAAAGTAACTGTCAGTCATATGAATTTTAAAAGCAGATTTTAGCGAGAAACCGCGAGATAAAGCGAGATCTGAGAGTTAGCGGGAGATTGTGCGGAAAAATTGGTGACAAGATAGCGAGGATGACCCTGAGTCAAAATCGATATCGACCAAGAGAAACACGCCAGAATCATCCACTATAAGAAGAAACTTCAGTCATCTCCTTCTGTCATAACTGGTTATTATATATAGAACTTTCAGATCCATGGGGCTTACCTTTGTTCATTAATTGGAACATCCCAGAGAATCTTTTTCCCTGTCCTCACTAAATATTACTTTGCCAGCCCCACTATTTCTGGACCCCTAATAGTTAAATAGCGAGAAGGGTACAACTGAAAAATTTACAATTGAGGAAATTTGTTCTTCGTGAAAAATCGCCATTGTTTTACCGTTTCCATTTATATCTTTGAAATAACACTAGCACAGTAACAAGCACATCCACTGCTTTACTAATCTGTATAAAATACTATAAAAATCATTATTGCATATCATCCTAATGTTTCTACTTCGCAGAACAGCTTCCTCAGCAGTAAAGAGAAGAGTAGGACTCAGCAATTTTCAGCGTTTCTACTCCAATAGTGCTCATAAGTCGTCCGGAGTTGCTACCAGTGCAGCCCTAGCTTTTTTCGGTGGTTCTATCTTTGGAGCGGCTATCTACAAGTTTCTGAGGAGAAGTAAAGTACCCCTAACGAAGACCGAGAATATACATCTCGCTTCCTCGGCAGAGCAATTATCGGCTTCAACACTTCCATTGGAAAATTTGGATTCTCCGGTCTATGCCACCAAGGATGAAATCGAAACTGCTATAGAAGAAATCAGACTCATCTTCAAAAAGAATACTCCCGATGGAGAAGAAATCGATGAGTCCATTTTCATTAACAACTCGAAGGAAGAATTGGATTCTCATTCGGATACCTACTTCAATTCGCACCATGCTGCGCCGAATGAACGTCCCGTTTATGTTGTATGCCCACGTCTGACTCAGGAAGTTGCCGAAATCATGAAGGTGTGTCATTCATATAAAATTCCTGTTGTACCCACAAGCGGTAGATCTTCATTGGAGGGCCATTTCATCCCAAGAAGAGGCGGAATCACCATTGACATTTGTAACATGGATCAGATAGTAAAATTGAACAAGTCAGACTTGGATATCACTGTCCAAGGAGGTGTCGGCTGGGAAGCTTTAGCAGATTATCTTGAAGAGTACAATCTTCTATTCTCGTCGGACCCTGGTCCAGGAGCTACAATTGCAGGTATTTGCGCCAACAACGCTTCAGGAACCAATGCTAGTAGGTACGGCGAAACATACAAGAATGTTCTCAGTTTGACGGTGGTTTTGGCTGATGGTACAGTAATAAAAACAAAACAGAGACCAAGAAAATCTAGTGCTGGCTACAACTTGAACTCTCTCTTCGTAGGAAGTGAAGGTACCCTTGGCATTATCACTGAGGCAACACTTAAGCTTCATGTCAAACCCGCAGTAGAGTCTGTCATCGTGGTTCCCTTCAAGACGATAGAGGATGCTGCTAATACAGTTAACGACATCTTGTTGAAGGGAATGGAGTTGAACGCTATAGAGTTGTTAGACAACAAGATGATGGAGGTGATTAATGAGAGTGGAGAAACCAGTCGTCGCTGGACCGAATCTCCCACCCTCTTCTTGAAGCTCGGAGGATCTAACCAAGAATCGCTTGATTCTCTTGTTCAGCAGATAAAAGGTATTGTAAACAGTAACCATAGTCTTGATTTCCAGTTTGCCTCTAACGACGATGAAAAGACGGAACTCTGGTCAGCCAGAAAAGTCGCTTTGTGGTCTACCATCAACAGAGGTAAAGAAATTGATCCAACTATGCTTCTTTGGACTACTGATGCAGCTGTACCAATTTCGCAATTACCCAAGTTCTTGGCGGAAACCAAGGCTGATATAGACAGCCACGGTTTGAAGAACACATTGGTTGCACACATTGGGGATGGAAATGCACATTCATTCATCTTGTATACACCTGAGCAACGAGAGATTGCTCAGAAAGTTGTTGATCAAATGGTTCAAAGAGCCATTGCACTAGAAGGAACTTGTACAGGAGAGCACGGCATTGGTTTCGGTAAGCGTGATTTCCTAGTAGAAGAAATAGGGGAATTGCCCATAAATGTGATGAGAAGAGTCAAACTAGCATTGGATCCTCTTCGAATTTTGAACCCAGACAAGGTGTTCAAGATCGATCCACACGAAAAGCCGCTGTTCCACGGAAATTTCCAGGACGGATCTTAAAACTATTTAATGTTTCTTGTTTTGGAATATACATTCTAAAGTCTACACGTAAGAAAATCAAGGAGTTCATAATCCGATAGGTAGAAATTCCAGTTGAACGCATCAAATGCATGGCGTTTCCAGTAATATTCTGCTTCAACATGATAGACCCAAACCGTATAAACTTGCGGCGACAGAACGATGAGACCCTACATAATAACCAGGATAATCTTTTTGACCTCCTGACAATAATCTAACATTATCAAAAGCGGCTGGTTTGGAATTGGGTTAGAAGTTTGATATGAAACCAGTGAAGTTATCAGAGTATTTGATTCTGACAAAGACTGAGCTAATATTTCCGCTTGCCTCAAATCATTTGGAACAATACCTCCACTATCAATATATTGTTGATATGTCCAAGGTATCATAACTCCCTCAACAGCTGCATAATCAGCAGTTACATAGGTGCGATTGCTGTCTAACGGTTCAGAATTCGAGCTTGAGTCTGAGGAATCATCACCTGAAATCACAGGATATCCAAGAGAGTGCAATGAGAATAAGAATAAAGAAAAAATATATAAATTCATGGTGATGAAAGAACTGACTCCCGCTTGACACATGAATTTCCTTTTACAGTGATTCTCTCACTTGTAAACTTCAAAAACATACTTTCACAAGAGGAATTTGCCAATTGGCCATGTGACCATTCAACTTGCGTTGAAGAATCTCTATTACTGTATATAGTTTCACATTTCAATAATCACTTTTTCATGTGAATTTTTCGTAAAAAAAAAGTGAATTTGAGCCCACCTCATTAGTGAGCATGAGTTGCCTCACTACTACACAATTGAGTTGAGGATTCGCAATACAATCGGTTCCATACAATTTCTCGGTAGCCTTCGTAACTCTGCACGGGTCCCAAGTTTATTTGAGTCACACTCGCCCCAAGTTTCAATTAAGACTTCAAGACCATGCAAAATTCAAAAGACTACGATGCAATTGCATTAAGTAACTTTGATCAATTTCTAGGGAATTCCTAAGTTCTTTTGAATGGAAAAACGTGTTCGTGCCAGTCGTATACTGAAATTAGAAATTGATTTTAAATCAGCAAATATGTGGAAAATTAATTCTTGAGTCTATTGCTGACCACATCATCAAGCCATTGTGTGGTGTAGTCATATATTTCTTAAATGACTTCGTGAAGTATCCTAATGTAGAAGATAAATAAATTTCGCAGCCACGTATTACAGAAAGGACCATAAAGAGTATTCCCATAGAATTATTATTAATTCACATCTTCCAGAAATCTTCCAGTATTCAATATAGTTGTGTCTTGTTTACTTCAATTTCGACTGTTTAATATATAATGACATTGTCTTGATGTATATTGTTAGGATTGCATCTGAAGACTCTGAAATAATACATCAGAACTATTACATCCGTGCCGCAGTAGAACGCGTCTCATAAAATGATTTTTCAGATTATCAATGATTATGCCGAACTACCTTCCACCATCCAATAGTTACTATGACGGAGGGTCAAGAAGAAACAACTATCTCTGTGACGACTATCGCTCGGATCTTCCGTGAAGTGGGTTTCAAGGATCCAGAGACCCGGATCATGCTTTCGACTTTGAAGCTTTCTGCGGAGTACATAAGATTATTTGTTAACGAAGCCATACTAAGAGCCAACGAGGAACGTATATCGGAAGGTGATTCTCTTAGCAAAGTTGATGGAATAGACAATGTTGAATCTGGAGCTGATGCTAACAATTTAGCAGACCCGGAAGCCGAAGATGATATCATAGAAGACGATGATATGGATGACTTGGATCCTGATGATATTCAAGACTCAGACACTCAGAGGCATCTCAAAGCAGCGGAAACTACTAATAACGACATATTAGACTCTAGACACCTTCAAAAGATAGCGGGAGTTCTTATTCTTGACTTTTGAGACTCGGCAAATGAAATGCTGCACACTTACGATCACAATGACCAATAAACTACATTGGTGGAAATAAATAAAAAAGACGATTTGTAAACGAAATTTGATTCAACCTATGACTGTTATCTAATAAATTCATTTAGATACTAATTGGTGCTTGACGAATTAATTGCAATATACAGCAATAAAAATAAGTCTATAAGAGTCTATTGCTGTGGACGTAATCAAACATGTATTTGTTTTCTACCTTATCCCAAACCCTGAGAAAGTAGAACTCGTTGAGAAACTCAAGGACCCTGGGATGTAGGTCCAATTGCCCTTCCATGAAAGTCCACAACTGGTCGTGTACAGATTGCTGGTTGTCAGAAGTGAAGAACATCTCGCGTACAAGCAATCTGTAGTAGGCTTGAAGTGTTTCAATCAATAAATCGACAGCCACCACAAACAATTCAAGAATTTCCCTCTGAGCCGCGATCTCAGCTTGTCGTTCCCAATGTATTCGAATTTGGTGAACTTGCCGTTGAATCCTTTGTTCCTTTAACTTCCTTTCCTGTTTGCGACGATTTCTTTCTCGATTCATTTCTATAAACTCAGCTTGATTCATTTTACCACTGAATTGTTTATAGCGTAATGTACGAGGATCATAGTTGATCCAGTCGATTTGGGCTGCTAATTTTACAACATTAGAATTGTTCTTTTTGCTCTTCCTTTTCTTCTGCAGTAATATCTTCTGGGTATTCTTCTTCAAATACTTGATCTCTTTCATTGTCTTGGCTCGTCCATTTGTTGAGGTAAGAAGATTCTTCTTTTTGCCGCTTCTTTTGATAGCATTGACAGCCCTCTTATCCTGCCGTCTAACCGAAAGTTGCAACATTTTCTTTCTGAGTTCTTCTATCAAGGAAGGATCCAGTTTTCTTCCTTGTCTTTGTTGACCTTCGCCAATCATCAATCGCTGCTTTCCCTTATAGCGATGTCGGAAATCAAATCGTTCATATATGGGGAGAATCGGTCTTGGTGGAACTGGAGGAGGAATCGGTTCTCTATCTGGGATATCAAGACGGCTATCCAGTGGTATGAGATGTGGGAATCGGGTCTGGCCACTCATTATACATATGATTGTTATTTTCTACAGAAACAAAAAAGTTCAATGAGTGTATTCCATTTGTGGCTATTTGGGTGCAAAAAATCGTACACCATTTTTTCCGCATTTTTTGGTCCTAATCTATAATTCTATACTTTCCTAATGTAACTATATTCCAATACCCCATTGTCAACTTTTCCCTTGTAGAGACCAGATGTAAATTATCAGGAATATCGGAATTGACTTTTATATACAAGGGGATTTTGATTTCATGCTCGATATCACTACTCTTACCAGTCTCGATTGTTAGTGCAATCGGTACACTATACCAGTTCGCTCCTTTTTGCACCAACTTGTCGACGTCGAATTGATCCGCTGCAAGCTTCGACTCACCTATACGTTTAATTTTCTCTGAACGAGAAACCGCAGTGTTAGAAGTTAAGATCGAGGTTGGTATACCTTTCAAGACATTCTTGGAAACTGCACTTCCAACCGTGAACTTTGCGAACGGGATATTGATTGTGAACTTGTTGCTACTTGCAGGATATACACAATTATCAGGTAGCAGTGCTGGTGACGCAATGGAAACCATCAATTTCGTCTGCAATGGATTTATGATGTTGAGTATTAGATTATATTGTTCGTCTATCTTTAAGACATCCTTAGGTGAATCAACGATTTTCAATGTAGGAAGAAAGTCTACGGCATTGAATTTGGAAGAAAACTTGTAAATAGTTGGCGAGTTTGGAATCACAACTGGCATCTGGAGAATCGTATTACAGGCTAGGCATTTCTTTGAAACTTTTGTAGAGAGTCGGTGTGCAGTGGGAAACAATTTTGTGGAAGTAGATTCAATTGTGGAAGATTGCAAATTATCGAACTTCACGATAGCCGAATTAACATCTCTCTCTGGGACTTCTATATCGAAATAGTCGACTTTTTCCGCGTCTTGTTTGCCCAATGAAAGATTTTCCAATTGTTTCCGGCTGATTTCCACTTCGGGCTTATTGAGTTCTCCTATTCTTGATTGTATTTGGCGGAATAACGCATATTTTTCGTCCGGATTGTCTCTTCTTTCGAGTCTGATAATAGAGTGAAGTGATTTTGGTTTTTCGATCACTTTTGTTTTGTAGTTGAGATTGCAATAGGGACAATTGAAATTGAACAGCTTCCCTTGCCCATTATGATCGGATATGGACATCGAAAGAATGGTTCCACATGTAGGACAATCGAAGCAGTTTTTCTGACAGTAATTGACGGATGACTCCGAGTGATCGGCTAGACAATTAGAACAGAATTTGGATTCAACGCTGAAGCTATACTGAAGAGGAGATTTGGGAGTCTGGCAATTGGGACAGAAATGAAGGGAAGTAAGGTGGTATACCTGGTTGAAATCTATAGATGCCACATCCGGTGGAGAGTCTGCTGAAGTGCAGAAAACGAAGGAGTCGTTGTATATTCTGGACATCAAATGAATCAATTAATAGTGAAAAAATGAAATGCAGAGTTGATGATACAATACACTTGTGTGATGCTAAGAACATGTAAACAGGACGAGCGTGAGATTTAGGAGCATGTATTCAGTATAGTTACATCAGAAAAATCTTGACAACAGTAGAAGACTATTTCTAGGGTTCCATAGAAACTCCATCCACGTACAGAATAAACTAGTTGACATTATAGTCCTGATATTAACCTGTGTACAGATTCAATTTGTTCCCCGGAGCAACTAGCCGATGATAGCCACGCAGAGAGAAGGTTGGAGTATTTTTTGCGCGGTTGCAATTCAATCGATCTTCGGAAGCTAATCCGAAAACATTCATGAAGAGGAAGCGAGAATGGGATAAAGTAGAGATCGGCCTGGAATGATAAACATTGTTATTGTACTAATTGGGAAAACTTGACGTTTTTTCGAGTTAGTATGGTTTCTAGAGTTGTGGACCCTTACTGTAGTGGTTATACACGTGGAGTATCAATAACCACTATGCTCATCGCAGAGAATATAAATAGAGGGAAATCCTACAGCTCGTTTACATTTGGATGCAGATATGAATGAAGTCTAGTGTGAGACAGTTAGAGACAAGAGTGCTGCTACAGATTGCAAAGATTGCAGCAGAAAAGCGTATACATTGAACTATTGCAAAATATTTCTTGCTATAACATAATTTCTTCCGATTTTCAACCAACAAGTAAATCTTAACAAAGGTTTGCACCAAGCTAAGACTCCTGCCATTTTTGGTTGTTTATTTCACTTTCTACTTATCGTTGATCTTATTGTTAAACCCAAGTATCAGAGCAGTAAAATGTTGGTGCCGTTCTTCATTTTTCTTTCAGTAGCTTTGGCTATACCGCAACATATACTCTCCATCCAACATTCTCCAAAGTTCAAGTCAGTGAACCGTTTCTTTAAACAGAACAATCCTGCTACAAATGACACTGACTTCTCCATCTTGACTGATATAGGCCTAAACAGCAACTACAGCTGGGCCGAATTGGTCCATGAGCTTACGCTGCTCAACGAACATTACCATCATAAGCAGTACAAATTATTCTTGCTCCAAAGACATGGAGAAGGTTTCCACAACATTGCGCCGGATTTGGTTGCTAATTGGACTTGTCAATGGCAGATGCAAGATGGCAATGACGAAATGGAATGGTACGATGCGAGACTCACTATAATTGGACACGAGCAGATAACCAACTTGTCCAAGCTGATTGAGGCAGAGATTCAAGATCGTCAGATGCCGATACCTGAATCTTTCTACGTCAGTCCTATGAGAAGAACTCTCGAAACATGGGACCAGACGTGGAGTAGCATTACCAAGCAACATCCACTCATCAAGGAGTACGCCAGAGAAACATACGGAATAGGAACAGAAAGTAGAAGGCACTCAAAGGACTACATCAGCCATAACTATCCTTTCGCAGTTTTCGAACGAGGATTTAGCCAGGAAGACGAGCTCTGGCAACCAGAAGTTCACGAACTGAACCAACACCGTAACTACCGTGCGGCCCACTTACTTTCGGACATCTTCATCAATGATTCAAAACAGATCATCAGCATCGTTTCCCACTCTGGTCTTATCAAGTCAATTTTAAAGGTAATTGGCCACAGAAAATGGACATTAAAAACAGGTCAGATGATTCCGGTCATCATTGAAGTCGATTATACCAAAAGAGGCAGAGACTATAATTTACGTAAGCCATGGGGACGTTTGCCTGACTACTGCGTTGCTTAATAGTGACTAAACATGGACTTCAAATATGTTTAGTAATAGGAATCGGTCGTATATGGAAGCATTTGTAGAAAGTTCTTCGAAATTCTTGCTTCCTTGGTTGGATATAAGATTATAAATGGGTACATAATAGTTAATATACGATCATTCAGATTGGATAAGAAATGAATTGACTAAGCTCTATGGGTCAAGATTTGTAAGCAAGTTCGTATGTCATGATGGGGTACATTACAATTGATTGCAAAAATTCTATTCCAACAGTACCGGGCGAGTTTCAGGGATGTGCGGCTCAAACCTTAACTTGCGCGCTTTCGGCGAAGATGCCGGCGATGCTAGCGCTAACTATAAAATATTGGCTCATATTAAAGTACACTTGATGCGCATTGGAAATATCGTTCTGAACAAGTGTGTCTGCATGAGCCGGGGATCGGTTTGTAGGCACATTGTAGCAAATCATTGACTACATTGTTCTCGCATGCTAAACTAGCAAACTACAAGTTCATCCGAATCACTCCGGAATTCAATGTTAGCAAGAAAATAGAGGATATGGGCAAATATTCGTTCGCGCACAAATAAAAACCCTTGGTGAACGCTTGGTCGAATTGAACATCCTCGGTTTAGGAATAAATTTGATTTTGTCAGAGGAAAGTCTCAACTGCGAAGCAATTTTACACGAGAATTCCACGATAGTTGTGCACCCGAATTTGACGAGGTATTTCCGACTGCGCCAACTCCAGCACCCTCGGTTCTGCCATTAACATCTGTGTCAAGTGGTTGTCATATATGACGCAAACGCCTATAACTGTGCAATGACATCATGTCTGTATGTATTTTCGATGATTGCTTGCGATTGCGCACTATATGCTGGATAATATTTGCAGGTGCAGAAAAATATTCCTTGCCGCTTAGGATGGTCTAGACCTCTTTTGTTGTCTCTGCTATTATTCCAGTGCCAACAAAAGAGCCAATCGGGCAAGAAAAAAATGACCCCTCAATTGGCCCCGAATGTTTGAAGTGTTCACAAGATGGCAGCCTTAGGGCCGGTGAAAGAGGGCATACCGGTTCGTTTTACGTCTCCGAAGGGAAATTCAAATTACACATTCTGTTGCAGGGCAGTCCTCAGAGGTCTAGCAACAGAAGAGGATATTTTTAACCAGCACTCCAAAATTAGGTGGTGCGTACGTCTGCATGTAAATCAACGTTGATATTTTGGGCGTAATTGTGGTCATGGACATGCGTACATTTCGAACCGAGCTAGTAAAAATCGTAAGTAGCACTGGTTCCAGCGAAAAGACCCACACCGTTGAAGATGGACACCAAATCGTAGGCAACAAGGGGATCGGAGTGTTGTCTGAGAAGGTGATAACACAAGGATGAATAACACAAACGACAGATGGAATAGGGGTTAGTTCACTTTATCAGAATTAGGAATTAGAGAAGATCTGAATTACGCATTTACGAATTAAATGAAATCAGCCGCAGGGAAGCGCCTGGAGATGCAGCGGTTGTAGCGTCACACTAATGAACCATGGAATAATGTCCCTAGAATGAAGCGAGGGAACTGTAGCGACAGTAGCAAGTAGCTGGACGATGTACCAAAGTACCGTTGGAGGGTATAGCAGAATTCGACTGTTCTAAGTCTCTAGCGAGGATGTGGCGGTAAATTTGGTCCCGTCTGTACGGTTGTAGGTGGCTGCTGAGGATGATGGCACCAAACGAAATAATCATACTGCCATACATAAAGAATACGTCTGGCGCGACACATTATGGGAATAGCGGAGTTCGTAGTGTACGTAGTGAGAAAATAGCACGGTTAGCGCAGCGGAGATTGACGGTGTCACAGAGAAAAATGTCCCTAAAATCCTCTGCGATTACTTTCGGCGAGGAAGGTCGTACCACTGGGTTTTCTACCGATAAACTGTCAATACCAGTGGAAAGTCAAGGAACAATCGACGATAGCACTGTAGCCACTCCTCCAGACAACGTGTGTCAGGGGCTGGAACTCTCGTTAGCGAGATATGTGTCTCGAATACAACTGCACGGCTGTAGAACTCAAGCCTCAAAGCCTGGACCGCGAAATATCTCAGTCAGAGCCAGAGAATGTAGAGATAAGATTTACAGTCTCGGCAAGGCATGGAGTCTAAGACAAAAGAAAAGGTATTTCTGGCTGTGATATTGTTGGCTGATCATGAAACTGTAGAACAAAGGGGGCCAGCAATTGTAGCCTTACCATTGTACTAGAATGAGCCAGAGCCAGGGTGTCGGCAAAATTAGTGAAGTTCGCGCGGTGGCTAAAATTGTGTGTCGCTAAATCTTAGAGAGACTAAAGCCAGTAGTTCTGAAACTATACTACAGCATTGACAGTTAGACGTCACCAAGAAACCAATAATAAAACCGACGGCTGTGATAGCGCTTTCAATGACCATTTCCATCGCACAATCATTACTAATGGTCAGTAATTGCTGGACGTGACTGGAAACGACTGGAAGCGACTGGAACGGGAACTTACTGACCTCGGTACGTCAGTACGCCACCGGGCCAAATTGTTGGTACCGGTGGGCAGAAGACGGTGGTTGGTAAACCTCTCGGTAGAGATTACATTTCCCCCGAACCCAGAGTCTACCGTCACTTGTAGTCATTCGCGACAATTCTCCACCTGCCCTCGGAAGTGGATTGCTACGCCGATATTTTTTGCATTTCGGGGGCTATTTTCTGCACCGGGTGCCTTATTTTCTGCGACCTACGTAGCACATAGAGTCTAGAACATCCACCGTTAGTCCATGACTGGCAAGTTGAGCCCTTCTCCATATATAGCCCACTATATTTCAATTTACCAACTAAGTTGGTTTACTTCTTCTGGTGGACTTTTGTTTCTTCTTCCTCAAAACCTTTGACTTTTTCCCAGACTTTCCACTTCTCCCTCCTCCACACCCGTTTCCATTCCTGACTCTGTCTGACAGAGCATACACAGCATAAATCGCATCTTCCATACAAGATCCATACCATTACATCATAGCACAGAACAACAGTGCCAGTTATACTTGACTCAGCACCAACACACAGTCTACTAACTTCCCACAGACTTCAGCATCTAGCCATCTCTCCTACCCCAGGATTATTTTCCTTGTATCATTTTGCCATCATCTCACGACTCACGACAGACCCCATACCCTCCAGACTCACCTCTACATCGAATGGAGACAATGAGTTCCTCTCCGTCGATATGTGCTTCGCCCAACTTCACATTCCCCTCCACGCCGTCTAAGCAGCCGGAGTCCACAGACTACTTCAACAAGTCAAAAACGGCGGCGTCGCCCAAGTACACCAGCTCATCCACCGCCCGGCAGTCAGATTACTTCCGCTTCACCTCCACGTCGTCACGCACTTCATCTCCCGTAGCATCCAAATCAACTTCCAGTTCCAGTACTTCTTCCCATACAAATTTGACGACATCAAGTTTAAGTTCGAATCCAATTACTAATCCATCAATCCCTCCATCTTCCTACACTGCTGCCTCTACAAATTCTAGTATTTCAAATCAGTCATATAATATTACTGCAAACTCAAATTTAAGCACGTCCAACTCTTCAAACTTGATAGATGTTTCTACAGCTTCCCTATCCGCCGCCCCGGCTCCATACTCTGTAGCAAAGACGTTCTCCCCAACTTCGTCGGCTCCTTCGCACAAAACCATCAATGATTCCATCGGCTCCATCACCTCCAACACTTCCGACCTCACCATCTACGATACCTCATCCAGAAGAACTAATGACTCACGTGAGACTCTTGTAGATGAAGAAAATGCAGAAACTCGCAAACTCCCCAAATACAAACACAGCCACACAGCCTCGGCCTCGGGCAACGAATGCCACCATACGCTTTTGAGCTTCAACGAAGTAGATGAGTATGCGCTTCCGAAAGTGGTCTCGGCCATTGAGCCTACATTCTCTTCTGCTAGTCGTTCCGGAAGAGCTACAATTCTTGCTCCTCTATCTGTAGCTGTACCTCCTTCTATGTCTGCGCGTTTTGCCAATCCTCCGTCGCCACTGACTCTTAAAAAGCAGATAACCTTGCCTTCGCTTTCTATCAACGGAAACAGCCTTTCTCTTGATTCTGTGAAATCGGAACAGATGAAGAGACTCAGCTACTTGCCTTCGCAAAACTACAAGCAGCAGATTGAGAAGTTGAATCCAGAACGTGTCAAGTATTTTCTTCTAGACGATATAACGATTCCTACCAACGATGAGCATGTCTTGGTTATCGATATCAGACCGTTTACAGACTTTGCCAAACTTCATATCACTAACGCGTTGAATATTTGTCTTCCTTCGACGTTGTTGAAACGCCCCAACTTTACACTTATCAGATGCATTAATTCATTACCTAATGCCGAAAATGCTCGGTTCAACCAGTTTCTTCTGGATCAGTTCAACGGCATCATTGTACTCTACGATTCCACTCCCAATTCATCCAATTTATTCCACATGGTGAACAAGTTCATGAACTGTAGCACTTTCATGAACTCTAAGCACCAGATCCATCTTATCGACTCTTCTATCCACCAGTTTGCCGAGCGGTATCCTAATTTGTTTGAAACAGGTGTGACGTCGGCAACTCCAACATCTGCAAACTCTTTGAATAACTACTTACCACCTATAATTGTAACAGAGAAGTTCAGATCGCATTCGGTGTCAGAACTTCTGCCCTGTCAGAGATCAACACCCACTTCTTCTTCTTCTATTGATAAAACCAGTACGCCTATTCTCAGCAACTTCTCGTTGCCAAAGGCGAAGGTTAACATGTTTAAGTTGAGACACGATGAAGATTTGGCCAATTCAGCTGTTTCTTCGGCGACTTCTTCAGCTTCTGAGATCTTGAGCAAAAACGCTATTAATTTGTTCAAGTTGAAAAATTTGCCTGACAACAGAACGGGTTTGCCCAAGTGGATCGAGTCCACGGTAATAGATGTGAAGACCAATGAGCAGGGAACCAAGATTAACGACGACTTCTACTCTTTAGAAAAGTTTGAACAGAAGAGATTGATTTCCGCATTGACTTTGCAGAGACCAAACACTTCCAACAACATGGTGTTATCACCTTTGGCAGAAGGAGAAGTAGCACCTACCATTAGTTGTGGAATAGAGTATGGCCACAAGAACAGATATAAGGATATCTTTTTGTACGAACATTCACGTGTCAAATTGAATGACAGTGTCAAGGAAGAGGGTAAAGAACTTGAAGAACGTGATCCAGAAGATTATATTAATGCTTCTTATTTGAAACCGATTCAGACTCTAGAAGGATTAACGAGTATCTCCCCCAAGTTGCTTAAACATCTCAAGTATATTGCAACGCAGGGACCAATGGAAGAGACAATGGGGGATTTCTGGAAGGTTATGATCAATTTGCAAATTCCAATCATCATTTCTTTGACAGACGAGATAGAAAATGGCGTAATGAAATGTTCGCCTTTTTGGAAGAGTGGAGTTTACAAGTCTAACAAAAGTTCTATAACATTGAGATTGCAAAATAGTCAAACGGTCAACGATTACTTGATTATTCGCTCGTTTGACATGACTATGACTGATGGTTACGATTCAGCAGTACACCACAAAGTGTTACAGCTTCAGTTGTTGTCATGGCCAGATATGGGCACAGTTCTGACTCCTGTAGATATCATCCAATTAATCCAGTTGAAAAGTTATCTTTTGAACAACTTAAAGTTGGGTGAGAATTGTGAATATCCTACAGCGATCCACTGTTCAGCTGGATGTGGAAGAACAGGAACCTTATGTGCCATTGACAGTATTATCAACATCTTGAAGAACAACCACAGCAGCTGGTTGCCATATGATCCGGTGTATAGCATAGTCAACAACTTCAGAAAGCAAAGAATCTCGATGGTTCAGAACTTGAGACAGTACTTCTTGATTTACGAGGTGTTGCTCCACTACTTAAACGACGGGATATTGAACGACAGTCCAAGCACTATGAAGTCTTGGAACCAACTAATTGATTTGGATATTGTCCAACAATTTATTTCAGGTTATTAGAGGAAAAGGTTTTACAAAAGAAAAGAACAAAGAACATAAAGAATGAACGACTTGCATTTACTTTTTGATTTTTTATTTTGCCAGTATGCTGAGATAGCCCTTTTAATAATTTCACTTCACTTTTATACAATTTAATAAATTGGGTTTTCGGTTCACATTAAGAAAATAACAGTAATCAAAATATTAACTATAGCCTAATTAGAGCTGGAACTAGTGTCAAGGAAATTCAGTTAAGTTTAGGACAACTAGAAATCGTGGTGTTTCCACTCAGCAACAGTTGGATGCACAAAGATGGTATCCAATAAGTCTCTTCTGGTTGCCCCGAGTTTAAGTGCAAGAACGTAGCCTTGAATCTCTTCGGTAACGTTGTCTCCAATCAAGTGGAGCCCGACGATCTTCTCATCCTCTCCTGCAGTGATGTACTTGTAATAGTTGTGCTTCTGTTTTTCTGGAGGAGCAACTATGTAGAACAGGGATGGGAATGCTTCGTCATAAACTTTCACCTTGTCCTTACCGTACTTTTCCTCGGCCTCCTTGGAGGACAAACCAAGTGTAGCGACCTCAGGATGGGAGAAGATCACGGCTGGAATTGGCTGCTCAAAATTGTACTCAGGAATCTTGGCATTTCCAAACAATCTTCTTGGAATATAGGTACCCGTTTGCAGAGCTACCGGGGTCAAATTGATCCTGTCGAGAACATCTCCCGCTGCGTACACTTTAGGGTTAGAAGTCTTGTTGTAGCCATCGACTTCGATTCCTCCGGTAGAACCAACGTTGACTCCAGCTTCCTTGAGTCCCAACTCGCCTGTGGGTTTTCTGCCAATAGTCCAGAGAACTTGTTCAGCTTCACTAGAAGAGCCATCTGAGAAGTGAACTTTCTTCAACTCTCCTTGCTGTTCGATTTTGGTAACAGTGACGTTTTTCTTCAAATTCACACCCAATTCTTCTGTAGCGGCAGTGACTTTGTCTTGAATCGATTCATCAAAGCGGCGTAACAACTTGTCGTGTCTGATAGCAAGAGTAACATCTGAGCCAAGAAGTTTTAATGTCAGGGCCAATTCTGTTCCAATGTAGCCACCTCCGATGATAATGGCCGACTTGGGTTGGTTTCTCCACCCAAAAAAGGCATCCGACGAGTTTCCCAACTCAGCTCCAGGAATATCATTGGGAATAACAGCCAGATTTCCAGTTGCGATAAGGATATAGTCAGAAGTGAACGTGGCTCTATTATCCTTCTTCAACTTCTGTTCTCCAACAGTCTGATCTCTGTTCAAGTTGACTTCAACTTCGGCATCTTCGCCGGTCAATTTACCATAACCAAAAACAATGTCAATTCCCAATTGCTTGTAGATTCCCTCGTACAACGAGTTTATATGTCCGGAGACCTGCTCTCTAGCTTGTGTCACTGCTGGCCAATCAATATCTCCGTATGCAATCGAAGAAGCTTTGGCAAGCTTGCCAATTCCCAAGTATTGCGCAAATGGATTAACCGAAACCAACTTTGCAGATTCCCAGAGAATCTTCTTCGGGATACAGCCGAGATTAACACAAGTTCCACCAAGATATGTGGTGACAATAAGGACCTTCTTGCCAAGTTCGGCTGCGGTGTGGGCTGCGTGAATTCCAGCGGGGCCATTACCGAGAATAATGAAGTCGTAGTGGTTGGATTGAGTCATTGAGGATCAACTAGTAGCTAATGTTCTATAATTGTAGCTATAGATTTGTGTTTATCTGTTTTCGCCTCTTTTGTAGAAATATCCAACCCCTTAAATACGATTGCAAAATCTCCGATATTGTGAACCACACTTTTTGCAATCGGTTATAATTTCGCAGCCACATATGCGAATTTGGCACCTGCCAGTTTTCCGCATTTGCAAATATACTTTGAATACCAGTCTGTGGATCTATGAAACTGAATCAATACAAGAATTTCAAGTGATAGTACTCATGTATGTAGATATTGGATTGTACTTATAACAAATTATAAAAATTGAACTAATTGACTTCAGTCGTAAAATTTCACGTAGAATTCTTATGATCCTCTAAGACTTTAATGAGACTAGGTAGACAAGATTCCCGTGTACTTCATAGCCTAGAAGTCATGGTGCATGTGCTCTGCTGAAGTCGGATGGACATATATCGTGTCAAGTATAGATTCTCTGGTCAAGCCCTGTTTCAAAGCCACAGCGTAGCCCTCGATCTGTTCACTAGCATTGTCTCCAACCAAATGGAGACCCACCACCTTTTCTTCATCGTTGGGACCAGGAATGGTGATATACTTGTAGTAACTCTTGTGCCTCTTATCTTCAGGTGCAACACCGTAGAATTCAGTAACATACGAAGATTCGTATACTTTTACTTCGTCTTTCCATTGCTGCTTAGCCTCATGAGTAGTTAATCCTACGGAGGCTGCCTCTGGATGAGTGAAAATTACAGAAGGATATGGTTGATCGTAATCATAATTGGCAATCTTCTTTTTTCCAAAGAGATGCCTTGAAATCCGGGCCCCAGTTTGAAGTCCCACGGGTGTCAAGTTGATCTTGTTGATAATATCTCCGCTGGCATACACCTTCCAGTTGGTAGTCTGATGCAATTCGTCAATGATAACTTCACCTGAATCCCCCAACTTGATATTAGCTGTGGAGTATCCCAAATCGACCTGAGGCTTTCTTCCTATAGCCCAAATTACGCTCTCGACTTGCAAACTAGTGCCATTGGATATAGTTACTTCTTTCAAGTTTCCAGATTGCTTTATGGACAGTACCGTAGCATTTGAGACAATTTCAACGCCATCTTCCTTGAGAGCTGCTGATATTCTCTCCTGTATTGACTCGTCGAATCTTGTAAGTAAATTGGCACCTTGTGTAATGACCGTTACTTTTGTGCCAAAGATACTCAACACCTGAGCCAATTCTGTTCCGATGTAGCCTCCCCCTACAATTGCCACGGAACGAGGTTGTGTGTGCCAGGTGAAAAAGGTGTCTGAAATTCCGCCCAACTCAGCACCAGGAACATTCTGAGGAATAATGGCCAGGTTTCCAACAGCTATTAAAACATAGGAAGCAGTTAAAGTCAACTTGTCTTCCCGATTGTATGCTTTACCACGGAACACTTGTTCCAGTAACTCGACTTCGATGTCGGCTTCTCCGTTAGTAAACCTGCCATAGCCATAAATAACGTCAACTCCTAGATCAGCGTAGAGGTCATCGTAATACTTATTGAGACGGCCAGTGACTTCGTCTCTATTGGTAGCCAACACGTCCCAGTCGATATCTCCGTATTCTACCTTAGAGACCGGTTTGGTGATTCCCAAGTACGGAGCATAGGGCATTGCTTTCGCCAAACGTGCTGCTTCCCACATGATTTTCTTAGGGATGCAACCAACATTTATGCATGTTCCACCTAATCGGGGACAAACTATTGCAACCCTTTTTCCTAATTTTGCAGCCGCTGTTGCAGCAGGAGATCCCGCAGGACCATTTCCGAGAATGATAAGATCGTAGTTGAGAGACATATCAAAATTCAAAAAAGAGCTAAGGATTAATAGAAAAGACAATTACAGCAGTAATGTCTGACGATGACCTTCTTTGATGGGATGAATTTCTCTGTACAGATGACTTTCTCGATGAGAAAATGACACAATGATCCCTACTTTGATTAAATGCAAGCTTCCAGAAAATTTCAGCCGGACAAATTCTATCGTGGAACTCTTGTTCGATGAAATCTGAGGTTGTACGATTTTCTAGTACAACCGAAACCATTTAACTTCATTGGTCCTTGTATCCCTTTTTATATGGGGATTTACATGGGCACTTGGGTGTCGGAGCAGTAAGGAAGTTAACACCCGTCTTCCACCAAACCTGAATTGCGCAGAACACAGCCTGTGACATTTCCAGTCATAAAATTCCTTAACAGGGAATTGCAGCCGATGGAAATCTCCCGTAGAATCGGAAATCAGCCATGAACCATTTGTAATTTTTATTAATGTTAGGAAATAGTTCCGTGTCAGCCGTATTTTGCTCTCATACAGTGTGACATGATGTGAGTATTAACTATGGGGCATTAAACGAGAATGAAATTTTCAATTTGATTCATTCCAGAACTTGCATTGAAAGTTATTTTTGTAGCTATATTATCTCCGTTCTTAGCTATGTTCATAGCTATGTTATAAGTATGTATTAACTACGAGGTTATCAAGCGATAGAATCTACAAGTACATTACACTACATAATTATTGAATATTTCTATACTCTCTGTGCGATGCTATTCCTTTAAATATCGAATTCTTTTCTCCGGAGGACTGAGCTACCGAATCGAAGCTTTCTAGTCTATTTTTCCGCTCATTCCATTTAGCCTCGAATCTCTTCATTCCAATACTGTCAGGTCTATTTCTAATCCTTCACCTATCGAGATATCCTGCAAACCCCGAGGAGATAGCCGTATGAACCAGAATTCCTCATCTCACTTCCCTTCAGCTCCACAACGTCTTTATCTGACTTCTACAACTTTAAAATTTTCTTCTCAGCAATGGTAAACATCTCTCTGACTTTCAACTAGCTTATTTCGGATTTGTAATCCTTCACCTCTTCTGCTTTCTACGTGCTACATCTCTTATTTCTTGTTCGTCGATTAATTATACATTCACGTAGCTACGGACGTCTCTATCACTTAAACGTTGGCAGCAATGGCTTGCTTCAAGGCAGCTGGGTTAGCACCGATGACCTTGGTAGCAACCTTTCCACCCTTGAAGAAGATGATGGTAGGCATGGAAGAAACTTCGTATTCCTGGGCAATTTCTCCGAGTTCATCGACATCAACTTTGATGAACTTAGCAGTAGAGTATTCCTTGGAGAACTTTTCCAACAATGGAGCAATCATTTTACAAGGACCACACCATGTGGCGAAGAAGTCGACAACAACCAAACCGTCGTGGGTCAAGGCTTCGGTGAATTCTTGTTTGCTGGCAACAGTGGCAACCATTGTGATTTATATAATATGTATTTGTATTGCAAAAACTGAAAGCAGTTCTGGTTTCTATTTTTTGAGAAGTTGGAATTGAAAGACTTTTTGCTTTCCTTTTATATCAAATCAGTTCCTCAACGTTGACAAACACCAAGTCACGTGAAGATGTCAGATCGGAACTAAGTAGTACAGGTCCAGAACGGCGCGATGACAAATGGGATTTGATTACTATTTTGATAGAATGCTCACGTGATCATATACGATGCTTAGAAATGAAGATACGCCTAACGAGCTGCAAAATTTGAGGGACTTTATTAAGAATACGTGATGGATTAATATCTCGGTTTTCAGCCGTGTTCTGGAAACTTCTGGATACTTGGTTTGCTTCTCTTGACTCATATATTTCTTTTTTATTATAAAGTCACTAGCCCTTTTGGTATAGTGATCTGATTGATTAGATAAATTTGGTGACTGTATAGACATGTTGAATTGTAATCAGCATAGCAGCGATTCTAGCAAAGATGACTTGTAATAAAAAGAAATATCAGTGTCAGACTTGCGTACTCGGCTGAATATACATTAGTAGAATAATATTAGACTAGGGTAGTCATCATCTGATACAGTTTATCTCAAACTTTGGCATTAGAAAAAGAGCAAGAATTAGTATATTGAGTTGCGTCAGTCTTAATCTTCTATGCTCAGTCTAGCTTCTTATTCTAGCGGGAGTGTGGTTGGTACCGATCGGTAATTAAGTTCCCATTCCTCGTCTGCTATTTCTCCTGGCAAGATCAACAGCTTAGGGTCCTTCTTGAACTTCTCAATGAGCAATGTAAGATACTTCACCTTGAGATTATTGTATTCGTTAACAATGTCGTCGAAGTTGTTACGGGATTCTCTGCTTGTGAATTGCGTGATGGCGTCTTCGGCATACTTGGCAACAAATTCAACTGTAGAATAGACAAGTTTGTCAAAATCATCAACGTCATCGTACCCAGTCTGTTTCAAAATCGTACTCAAATCTTTAATAATTTTTCCCTTGTACTTCAAGCCAATGGCTTGTACACCGTTTATCACATCGTATCTCAGTTGTTGGAACTTGAGGATGGTTACAATTTCTTCATCGTCGATGTCCTCAGAAGGATCTACCATGTTGAATTCTCTGAAATTCTCCACCGCTACTTCGTGCCAATCCTTGTTGTATTCGAGCCCTTCTATAAATAAGAGAGGGAAGTTGTTGTTGAAGAAATTGAGATATACTTCGCCATCGCTGCCCGAAACTATCTGGATCTGGGGTAACGTCCGCAACCATTTGCACATCAAGGTCCCGTTTTCAATATAGTCATCTACTTCAGAAAACTTCATTTCAAAAAGCTGATAATGAACATGCTCGGACTGGGTTAACAGTGGAATAAAGCCATATGTCTGGATGAAATTCTGGATACTCTCTATTGGCGAATAGTTGATAGTAATCTCGAACCTTTCCACGTTCTGAATTTCATCCTTTTTCAACCTGAGTAATATGTCCCCTGTTTTCCTTTCTACGTCAAAGTATGAGTTGTTGTCGTGAGAGTGGTTGGCAAAGTCCAAAATCGGCACCAACGAGACGTTGATGTAGAAATCGTGACCATTAACATTGGATTGGGTCTTGTCGTCAAGATTGATGTTATTTACAAGTTCTTCAAGAGTAGCGACATCGTCTGACTCTTCTACAATGGAGTTTCTTGATCTCATGGATCTGCTTTCTCCGTCAGCATCATGGGGAATTTCTAACGTTCTAGACCTCACAGCTTGTGTGATCTTGAAAAACGTTGCAAACGGGAATATCTCATCAAATTTGATATTGGCATCGCTATACAAGACATTCAACTGCTCTATCAATGAATCGTACTCAAACTGGACATTACGTGAGGCTTTTATATACGACAAGACGAATTCGTCATCGTTTTGATTCGGTTCCTTAGGAAAATCTAAAGTCCAGGTTCCGAGAAGTATATCTAAGTAGATGTCGTATCCTATTAAGGGAGAAGTTTTGTAGTAGCGAAGTTTCCGACCCTTCCGCAACTCTCTCAAGATCGTTAACGAAGATAGATAGCAACAGAGCACTTGGGTCTCTGTACTTGGCTCCAAGCCGTTGAGAATATTGACTATCAAGTCCGACTCTTTGATTGGGATATCGTCGTAGCCTTTATCTCTGAGCTTCAAACTATGCAATAGTCCGAGCAAATTCATATAGTCTAAAGCTACGCCATTGGGGATACGCAAGATTTCCAAGTCTTCTTCCTGCTCCGGACTCTCATGGTCCTTTCCATTGAAAAAGAGCCCTATGCCTCCCAATGTACTACGGCCGATATTGAGTCTAGAATTAAAGTGGATGTTTCTCCGAGAGATCCATTCCACCAAATCGGAGTTCTTCTCGATGCCTGGGATCTTGACGTCCGGAAGCTGGATAGTGGACAGCTTGAAAGGCAGCGATGGCTGTATAGCAAAATTCATAGCTAATGTTATACTAGCCCAATCTATAGAAGTGGAAGTAAATGACCCTGGCCCGTTTCTCTGGTACAATGAGCTCTTATCAGCCGTAGTTAAGGGCCTATATAGATTCACGGTATATGAAGGACTTGACTTGCTATTATTTTCTTGTAAGTGTGACTCTGAAGAATTGTGAGTATGGCGCACGATGGTGGTGGAATCATATTGAATAACACAAAATTGAAGACCAGAAAACGCTTGTGTTGGCCAGTGAAATATAGACTATTCGAAAAGTACCATGTGGCTAAAACCGTGTTGCCTGATCTGAATCTGCAGATTGAAATGGAGGAATTTTCAGCCGTTTATTCTTTCTGGTTCTTGTCGATAGTAGATATTTTTTATACTAGCCTTATCTCTGCCTGTTGTAGATCATTGAGACTTGAGGGTACTTTTTATGAAAGAGGCTTGATTCAATTCGAAAGAATTAGAGGAATGGTACCAATAGCAATGGTTTAAGTTTAGTTCTATGTCATCTGTGTTACTTCTTTTGTTCCAATCTCTTGTTCGAATCTCCTTGTCATCCTGGCGTCTTTCTATTGCGCTCCTGTTGCAACCGTTTCATCACTGTTCGTCCTGCACTCACCACAAGAAACAAAGAAAAAGTTTTTGACTATGTCGTGTGGATTAATACCTTTCCTATTCTTCCGTACTTATAGACATAGAGATAACTAGTAGCATGTCCTGGGACGACGAAGATTTTGACACTCCTTCCAAGGCTCCAGCCAACGTGGCTTCTGCCTCCTGGGAAGATGAAGACGACGATCCCGTGTTAGAATCTTGGGATATCGATGAAGAAGAAGTGGCCAGAAAGAAGAAGGAAGAAGAAGACAAGAAGAACAAGGAAAAGGCTGAGCTCAAGAAAAGGCAGGACGAAGCTAAGCTCAAGAAGTTAAATTCCAAGAAGGGTATCCGAGGAGTTTTGGACATTGACGAACTTGACGACGACGTCAGAAAAGAATTGATGAAGGAAGAAGCTTTGAGAGCTGACTTGGACAACACGGCTCATTTATTCGGTGGCTTGGGTGTTTCAGCCGATGATGCATTGGAACATCCAAAGGAAAGATTAAACAGAGCCATCTTGGCTGCCCAGAGTAAGAGACCCGTTTTGACTAAAGACACTCCTCTCGAAGAACATCCTTTGTTCCAACCTACAAACAAGCAAGAATACGAGAACTTGAGAAAAGGTGTAGGTTCAGCTTTGACCAAGTTGGCTGACGACTCCATCTTGAACTACTCTTCCAGTTTGGCTATTGACTTGATCAGAGATCTCACAGTGCCTTTATCTGTGGAGAACCTTAGAAAGGTCATTTCTACGTTGAATGTTGCCATCAAGGACAAGGAAAAGGCGGAGAGATTGGCTAGATTGAAGAAGAGTGGTGGTACTGCTACTGGTGGTGCTGGTAAGAAAAAGGCTAAGCCTGCTGCCAGACCAAACGTTGGTGGTGGCTTCATGAAGGATGGTCTTGATGAAATGGACAACTATGATGATTTCGGGGATGATGATTTCATGTGAGTCTTAATAAGCATTAGATTTATATTCCAAGTTTTTAATAATGTACACGTAGTCGGGGTTCACTGGAATTCATTTCAGAGAGATTCTCTTTTTGATTAAATAGTATTGACTCTCTCCAAGAAGATCAATGGGGTCTTTTCCTGTAGCACACAATTGAAGTAGCTGTTTGTAGCTGAGTTGTTTGAACCGTACCTGTTTTCGTTTCGTTGTAGAGATTGATTCCTTATCCCCTTCCTTCAGCATTGTTTTCTTGTTATTCTTCTTGCTCTTGTTACTAGCACCCTTTTTTGTCTTGCATCGCTTTCTCCTGCTCTTAATAGGGTTTTTGTCCAACTTCAGCTCTTGTACCTTTTTGATATTGAATCCATTTACTAAATCTATGCTTAAATTATCACCAGATGTTTCCATGGCATTATCGAGGATGACTTCGTCTGCAGATTCATCAATTTGTTCCAAGATGTTCTCGACACCTTTCTTTTGTTTGAGTTGTTCTTGAATCTGGTCGACTCTCGTAGCTTCCATAGGTACGAGAATAACTGAAGTACAGGGTGTTGAAGTTGCTTGAAACAGACTGTCAAATCGGATATTCTTCTCAGCGAGTGTCTTCTCCAGTCGTTTACTATGTTTGGCGTCTTGACGTTTTCTATTGTTGTTCGTGCCAGTTTCAAAGATCTCTTCCAATTTCAGTACCAAACCATAAGTATCTTTTGCGTTCCTTTTCCTACTAGACTCAGCTTTGCTGTTTTCTGAAATTGGCAATTTTCTACTCCGGATGCCTTGTTTCCTTATTACATAGTTTGTTGTATTGGATGCAATTGCTGCAAAATTGTTAGCATTATAGAAACAGAACGTCAGAAATAAAGAGAAGTACTTACGTTTCGAGAAGGAAACTTTATCATTCTTCGCAATTATCTTCTTTCGCATCTTCTCGGGAATCTTGTGATGAATTTTTGCTTTCTTGTTGTGTTGTTGGGTTTCTTCAATCATAACGTGAGGATATTTTTCGTATTGAAATTTCATTTTTCAAATGTTGCAGCCATAAATTTAATTGGATTCAACAGCAAAAACACTTCGAAATACGGAATAGAAATTTCACTATTACAATATCCGGAATATGAGTTACTATATAGATTTAGTTACAAATACCTGATTCAATTGAACTTAGTAGTGCTTTCTAATTCACGTCAGTCCAATTTTTTTGCAAATTAAATGTAAAATTGAAATCATTATCAACAAATTTTATAAGAATCCTTTAAAAAAAGAGCAATTAATAATGTTCTACTAAGATGAACTGGTTCTATTTTAGTTATGTAAGAGAACATTCCGTACTCGCCATTGATCTCCCAACTTGCAACCATTTATCAAATGAATTATATTGTTAGAACCTGCAGGTCTGACGAAACAAAACTTCAGTTCGCACTTTGTATCTTTTTGAGATTGATTTTATAACTTTCATACAACTCTCGTAGAATCAAATAGAATCAGCCAAAGTCTTAACTTGAGTTGATTTATTGAATTCACTAAAGATTCCTCTCAAAGGAGACCACAACTTTAACTATTTTTCATTGCATACAAAAACCAAAATCTTTCTATTGTTGAATCACTTTCCAGAAGTCCATTATCAAATCACTATGTCTGACGATATAATTCTTCCATCTGCCACTTCCCTATCTACACTCACAATTTCCGACATATCTCGCACTGGGTTTGGCTACAATCCTTCTGTCGGAACTGCGTCCAATTCGATAACACCGGAGACGTCGAATATCCTTCTCAACAGAAAAACTATCAGTCTTACGCCCACTTCGGCCAATTCGATCTACGATAAAAATGTCAACAGTAAGAAAATGACCGAAATCAGTCTCTCCTCGCTTTCATTTCTTTTCTGCGAAATCGTAAACTGGTCTCATAAAAACTCTAAAGGTATCCAAGATTTGGAGACCAGATTAAATGGATTGGGCTACCAGATTGGACAACGTTTCCTAGAGTTGACCAAATTGCGGGAAGGTTTCAAAAGCAGCAAACGTGAAATACGCATTATCGAAGTGCTCCAGTTCATCCACGGCAGCTTCTGGAAATCCATATTTGGCCGTGCTGCCAACGATCTTGAGAAGTCTCAAGATGTCTCCAATGAGTATATGATTATAGATAATGCTCCACTTGTCTCAAAGTTTATCAGCATACCGAAGGATTACGGCAATTTGAACTGCTCGGCATTCATGGCCGGAATAATTGAGGGAGCTTTGGACTCAGCCAGCTTCCAAGCCGATGTCACAGCCCATTCTGTTCCTGTAGAGGGTTATCCACTGAGATCAGTATTTCTCATCAAGTTCCACGAGCTGTTAATGGTGCGCGAGAGTTTGAGATTCGGTTAAGTATAGTACTTGAAGATATGAGAATTTACTTTAAGGGACATATTATTCAGTGATTAACTACTGTTTTCTGGTAAACACTCATTCTTGGCTACTTGTGCCGTATATTATAATGCATGTATCTTAGATGAAAGCATGTTCTAGTACAGTATATTAAATATTAAAAGTATACTGCTATAGTGCAATGTATAATACCGTTATGTAAGTAAGATGTTAAGATGAATATACTGATACCATTTTTGGCACCGATATCCAATTAAAATGAGGGTTACCGTACAGATAACAAAAAATCTAAATTCAAGAACCTCTCGTAGCAATAGAAGAAAGTTTGGAATAGATATGAAGTAAGCAATTATTCCTACATATTCTTCTCTTGTTCTGGCGAATACGTTTCACCAAGTTATTTATGTACGTCTACAAGTCAATCTTGCGTAATCTAAATCTGGGGAAGTGCTGTACAGACAAGTAAACGGGTGCGAAATTGTGTTACTTTTGCATTCCATTCCAAATTCCTTGTTTAATTCAGTATTGGCCACATCACATGAATAAGAAATGCATTCTGATCTCCCTTGTAAATGTATTGAATTCACTCAATCACTTTAGTAGTAACAACAGAATTCAGTAGCAATCCGAACATTATCGAAGGTTCACACTACTACGGTCTGCCAATGATTCTTGCATCCCTTGATCATGTGTCTCCCTCCTCTTTCGAGATTCAGCGACCATATTGTTCAGAACATTGCGTACAATCTTCCTTATTCTGTTTTACTATCTCTAGCTAATAAAGAGTCACCTCACCAGAATGCGCTACTCAATGCCATATATTGCAAGATTGCTTTAGTGCAAGCAGATCAAACACTTCAGAGTTTGGATCCAAAGACAATGATGCATCGGTTTCTATTCCAACAAAATGAAGCAAGCGATATCAAGATATCCAGCTTGCAACTTATTGACAAATTGCTTGATTCGTTTCCCAATATACGTATTCAACAACTTGAAGTAAACTACAATATGATCAATCAATTGAAGGAACTCCCCTACATTACAAACAAAATACATCATCTGGTGCTCCGCATTAGTAGGCAGTTCCTTAGTAAAGATCTGAAAGCTGATACCTACATTGATGTGACTCAGATTATCAAAGAAGTGCCATTAGCTTTTATCCAAAAACTTTCCTTACTTGAAATAGATTTGAGAGGAGCTGAGCGATCCAGAGGTGTACCTCTCAATGCACCATGTTTAGACAATCTCACTAACCTTTATTTGTACAACGTATTATCAGACAATTTGATGGACCTACCGCCGAATTTGAAAAATCTAGTAATTGTCGAGGACGATAAAGATCATGTTATTACTGCACCCATTAGTCTAGATCATTTGCACTTTTTGCTTGCGGTAAAAATCGAGTCCATCGACTTCAATGAACGCTTAGAGGTTCTATGTTTACCAAGTCAACTAGAGAGACTATCCTTGCGTTCCGTTAAACTACCCATGGGGTTTGTCACGATATCTGAATTACGAAAATTGAAATATCTTCTGTTATCTGGGACAATCCATGAAGAAGTTGATGACATGTTTGCTTGTGATAATATCGAGCAGTTCGAACTTCAATTATGGTTTCTAGAATCTGCTGATCGAGTACTCCAAAAATTTCCAGTACAAAAAAATTTGAAAAGGTTGGTTTTCGGAGGAAGGTTCGAGTGTTTGCTATCACACAGCTTTACATCATTATCTTCGCTAACACTTTTCCACACGACAATAACTAACATCCCAATACTTGAAAATTTGAGATATTTTCAAATCGTTCATCTGGCTTTTGAGCGGCACGTTTTAGATAACAACTTCATTCATTTACAAAAATTGAAGGAATTGGTTGTAAATAATTGTCAGTTGACGAAAGTTGAGGGTCAATTTCCTGATAGTCTAGAGATTCTAGAACTATCTCATAACAGATTGCTTCAGATAAGCGATCTACCGCTGCATTTGAGAAGATTGAATTTGAAGCATAACTGTCTTTCCAGTCTTTCGGTACAGCAGAACAAGTTTCTAATTGAACTCGGGCTCTCATGGAATAAATTTAGAAAGCTTTCTCGAACTACTCTTGATCTTCCAAAAAAAATGCTTTCTTTGGATCTTATTGGAAATGATATTTCGATTATAGATTCTACGTTCTCTTTTCCTGTTTCTCTTCTGGTACTCAAACTTCACATTAATGCATGTATATCCATGAATTCCATATTCGAAATCTTGCCGTACCTGCTTGTGGTTTTGAAGCTTGTCGCTGAGAAGTTGAATGGAGGAAATGGAAAAAAGTTAAAACTTTGCTTCCCACATCTTTGGGATGTTCAACTTTCGGGAATTGGGGACTATTATTTAGTATGGAGAGATTGTCCGAATTTACAGTATCTTAAATTGGAAGATAGCGCAATACCTAAGATATACATCGAAGACTTGCCTCCATTCGTTCGAGAATTACATTTTCAGAAGAATGGAATCCGTGATATAGAAGGCGACTTCAGAATACTTCCTCAATTGACAAAAGTTGATCTCAGTCAAAATCATTTACAAGACTGGAAAGAGTCAAATCCTGATAAAGTTCTTCCTTTTATTGTGTTGGAAAACTAGCAGAGGGACCGAATGTTTGATTTTTTAGATCGATTACAAGAATTGCAATTTATCCTACAATAATGACCAGGGTACCACAAATTAACTGAAATAGGCAGAGAACTGTTCGATAGGATAGATTCCATATTTGGATGTATTGCAAGTTTTGAGCACGAAGATAATGCAGTTTTCAGCCCTCTACTTTCAATATCTTTGAAATAGCTAGATGGGAACCTGAGTATACAGATTGCACAATGCGCATTTCGCAGCCATTCCGTTATCTTATTCCACAAAGTGGTCTCGCCTAATTTGTAAATACAATATACGCGTTAATCTTTTCAGTGTCCTTATCCACGATTCAGGTAAAGTTCCTGCTCAATTCAAATCCGTCAAGTAGCCAGCAATTAGTATCACCATCGAAAATGTCAATTACTTCTCTTCCATGGGGATTGTTCAGTGAACACATAATTCAGTCAATCGTAGATCAGCTTCCATTCGCTATTGTACTTTGTCTTGCCAGCAAAGGAACATCGCCATACCAGAATGAACTTCTCAATGCTGTTTATAAACTGGTTGAAGTGTTTCCAATACCCAATTTTCTTGGCGAATCGATAGATATCCAATCTTTAAAAAGAAGATTTCTACTCGGATCTACGACGAAAAAGAATGAAGAATCGATTCTTATTACAAGTCTAGACCCACTTTTTGAATTGCTCAATACCTTTCCTAAAGTTCGTATTCGAAAGCTAGAACTCAACTACAAGGCAGTGGAACAAATGAACCAAAAATTGGAATTGGCAAATAGAGTACTTAATTTTGCTTTCGTTGGCATTGATCCAGACGTCTACGACACCGATTCAGACTTGGAGGAGGCCGCTAGTGAAATTGTAGATGTCCCCAAGATACTCAGAAGAATTCATGAAAATTTACTTCCAAAACTCACCCACGTTGAATTAGATTTCAGAGGATTTGCAAGAGGTATTCGAAACAGACCAAATGATTTCTCTTTTTTGCCCAGTAACGTAGTCAGCATTAGTCTACACAATGTCATGTATGACGGCTTGTGTAGATTGCCTTCCAGTTTGAAACATTTGAAAATAACTGAAGATGACTTCCAATGGGAAAACATCCATGAACCCATTAGTTTAGCCCATCTCACCTTATTAACATCCGTTGAAGTTAAATCCCTTGGCAATCTTGTATTGCTGGAATTACCAATTCAGCTACAAAGCTTGAAATTGAATGATGTTGGTTTTTCCGAAGGGTTTGATGCATTCGGAAAGCTCTTTAGATTGAAATACTTACTGCTACATAACATGAAAATGTTTAATATGCCGCAAATTACCATAGGATCCTCTGAATTGGTGGAACTTGATCTCTTTTTGCAGGATAACAACATATCTCAATCAATATTTAAAAACATTCGAGATCCAGTCAAAATCAAGAGATTAAAATTATTCGGCTCTATTGATGTAGACGAATTGGAAAGGTTTACTTCTCTAAAAAGGTTGACTGCTATTGGTTCTTGCTTCCATAAACTTCCTATGATTAGTACATTGGTGTACTTGAAAGTTTCTCAACTGCAGTTTGAAAAGGAAACATTGTTTGGAGATTATTCAAGTCTTCACCAGATGAAAGAACTCATTGTGACCAACTGTGAATTGATGGATGTTGACTGCAAATTCCCAACCAATCTTGAGATTTTAGACCTTTCAAGCAATAGAATTAACCACCTAGGGGAGAAATTTCCTTCAAAACTTAAGAAATTGGATTTAACTAATAATTTTCTTACGAGATTGGAGGAAGTTACAGAAAATTGTAATTCCTTGGAGGAATTACTTCTAGACGACAACCAAATTTCAGAATTGGCATCAAATACTCTCTCACTTCCTGACAGTATTTGTAATTTATCAATTCTAGGGAACAAGATTTTCATATTAAGTCCCAATTTCCGATTTCCTCAAAATACTATGGTTCTCAAAATAGAAGTATTTGGAGTATCAGTTAAAGAAGTGTTTGCCATTTTACCTCTGAAAGTTGTATTATTCAGCTTTTCATCGGATATTGCAGTTTCAACTTCGGATGATGAGAAAATTGAAGTCCATAGTCCCTATCTTTGGGAAGTATATCTCAGGAAAATTGGGAACTATCGGTTAGCATGGGAAGACTGCCCTAATATACAATACTTAGGTATTTGCTCTTCAGACATGCCTAAGGTATGTGTCAACGATCTACCCCCAAATGTTCGCCAATTGAACCTTCGGGGTGATAAGATCGAAGACATTGAGGGCGATTTTAGAATACTTCCTAAGTTGGTCAAAGTAGATCTCAGTTCAAACAACTTGGATGAATGGAGGAAACAAAACCCACATAAAATCACCCCTTCTATGGTATTTCAATGATATTCGGATAGTGAAACATACTATGGAAGATGAGAGACTCTTTGTTAAAGAAGTTTGAATTCGAGATATTCACGTGACACTGGAGCTTTAATATTATTATCCAGTGACGGAATAGTCGAGACAAGAGCACTAAGGCAGTGTGCCACGTAGTCAAAGAAATGGTAAAAAGATTTTATTACACCTGTACCCACCTACCACTGCAGCATATAGGATTCTCTCTATACTTTTCGAAGTTATTGAAGGTTGTCTATAGCATTAATAGTAATTTGTTCGGACTGTACACGACTTCGCTGAAAAGTCGAGTATTTTTCAGTTCTCCACTGAATGATACTGGAAGGTGAAGACATTTCTTAATACATTTCATTCCAGCGGGGCAACCAGCGCATTACGAGCATATCTCATTGGCATCTCCACCCATAAACAGATATAAAATGGGAATAACAGTCAGACAGGCCACCATCAATGACATCCAGGCGATGCAGAATGCCAACTTGCACAATTTGCCAGAGAACTATCAATTGAAGTACTACATGTACCACATCTTATCATGGCCACAGGCTAGTTTTGTGGCGACGACGTACGAGGATATTGTAGATAGTAACGATGCTGAAGCTGGCGAAGAATTTGGTGGAGAGAAAGAAGACCCCAAAGGTGATTCCGCTTACATAAATCGAGGAGAAAAGATTGTAGGATATGTGTTGGGTAAAATGGAAGATGATCCCGAGGCAGAGGACAAAACGCCACATGGCCATATCACATCTTTGTCCGTGATGAGAACTTACCGTAGAATGGGTATAGCCGAGAAGTTGATGCGCCAGTCATTGTATGCCATGTGCGAGTCATTTGATGCCCAGTATGTTTCATTGCATGTTAGAAAGTCCAATCGAGCCGCATTGCATTTGTATCGAGATTCGCTCAATTTCGAAGTGACTTCTATAGAAAAGTCGTACTATCAGGACGGAGAAGACGCCTATGCAATGCGTTTGACGTTGAATTTGGACGAGTTGCTTCCTTCGTTGGCCCAGAAGGGAGAACAGGATGATTTTTCAAAGGACTTGTTGGAGGGCTTGTAGACCAGTATTGTTAGAGTAATTGGCCAGATTGATGAAAGGAGATGGGCCAGAGTAATCAAGAACTGGAGAAGTAGTTCATTGCATGATTTGTATATATAATGCATACAACAAAGACAAAGTAAAACACTCAATAGATATCAATGTTGTGTATCAGTGTACATCAATGTCCTATATCTATACGCATAACTGTTATAATATTAGGCACAATAATTTGCTCCTAATAATTGCAATATATGTTGCATAGTATCTTTTGTAGTATCATATCAGTTGATATTCTCTTCGTCTACACTGTCTCATATCTTTTTTTTCATTTCTATACGACTAATTTACAGGGATAATGCAAAGTGAGAATTAATAACGTTCCTTCAATCTCGAGGCCACCGTACGTAAGTTACCGTAGACCTTTCCTGGAGGTGAACCCAAGATCAATGACACCACGGCTTCTCTTGCCATTCTTATATGCGTAAACCCTCCCAAGATGTGGATCTTGGAATCAGCCAACACTATTCTCGTTCTGGTGGCATTTTCAATGGCAAACTTGGTTTTACCATCTTTACCGGCAATTCTACCGATGGCTCTGGACAAATGGTCACCTGTCAACGTTTTGACATCCTTGATTTCAAAAGTCTCAATATACAAATCATCCAATCTCAACAAGGTGATTGCGTCATCTACATCAAATCCTAAGGTGAAAGCCTTAATAAAATCAGCGCCCTTTTGGAGAGCTCCTTCATCAGTAGTGCTTTTGTTGGTTTTCAATTCAACAGTCTTCGTCTTAAGGTTCATTCTCACTTGTAATTTCAAATGGTCTACCAAAGGAGGGTATATCTTGGGCCATACATTCTTCAAAGGTGTCATTCTGTGAGGTGGAACAGCCACTTTTCTGCTCTCAAGCTTGACTTTCATTCCGCTTTTCGTAGCGGCAGAAAACTTGGGCTTTCCACTTTCGTCCAACACTACTCCAGTGGATTCTTTAGCGTTTTTTTCAACCTCGTTTCCTGAAACTGGCACTGTGGAAGCTTCAATGAGCATTTCGTCATCTTCTTCGACAGATGAATTGGCGGTAGCCTGCTTTTCTAAAGTAGGTTCTGCCACATTCTTTACAGCAGTAGGAGCAACCATTCTGGGTTTGTTTTGGTAGAGTAGAATAGAGATAATGATTGATTTTATGAATCTGAAATAAAAAAATCCTTTTCCTCATCGCTAGATAAAGTCACGTGCCATAGATAACATGACAACAGGATAAGCTAAACAACTTTGAAGTAGAATACCGAAGAGAAGTGAGGTAGGAATAGGCTGGAGAACGACTGACTAGAAAATAACAGATATTATCAATTTTTCTTGCTGTTATTGAAGATTGTTTCACCCTTTTTTTGCAAGTTGCTGACAGTAAAAGTAAAAGAATTTGTTCAGCAAAATTACTGGTTGCAACACATGTAATATTTTTCTCTTAATGACGGTATATAATGGGTTCTTTATGAATATAAACCTTATACCATATTTTATATTTATGGATTATTATACTTGTCTCGTATTTTAGAAAAGATACCACTTTCTTCAAAGTAGTATTTCAGTAAAAAGTTTCTCATATAATCTGATCAAACTGGTGGGGTTCCAATATTAATAGAGATTGAATGGCCCCTTTTCGCTCACAGTAACTATTTCACAGTTTCCAAATACACTGCAAGTATATATTATTGCGTTATACTTCCAGTCATAGGGTCATTATCATCTTAAGGTTGCTAATGTCATCTGGTAGCGCGGCAGAAAGAGATCAATGGGTTGTAATTCTAACGTGTGTGACATTATGATTCCAACAGCACCTAGAGACTATCGATTATTTACGTGATATTTTCCAATTAAACTAAATTCGTCTACTCCCATTAAATTCTCTCCTACTCTATTGATCCAGATTAAACATTTTACCCCGGAATATATTCGGTTGCAATGTCGAACTATATGCATGAAAGTAGTTACTGCAGAAAATATGCATATTAAACTCTTTAAGAATACAGAAGTCTACTGCTATTCAGTTAAAGACGATTATGCACTGTAATTTGGACCTCAACCTCATAACCTTATTATCTGCGTCTTCAAGACGCCCTTGAATATTATTTCATCTGGGGCCAATATATCACATTGAATAAATCCGTCTAGAACAAGCAGGAGAGATTTACAAAGAAGTTACATTTTATTCATTAGAAAAAGTTAGAGATTTCAAGTCTGTTATGGAACGATATTCGATCAATTTAAGTTTGAAGCACTTTCTGCTCCATTACAGTCACTGGAAAGTCAAAAGGAGATAAGCAAACATATTTCATTTCCAGATCGCACCGGGCCGAGAATATCTCAAATATTTGAAAGAATATCATTACCTCCTGGTGTGGCTAGAGCTGCTACTAAATGTACACGTCAATGTACTATAAAATTAAGTATAAATTATATAAGACAATGCATCTTGAATATTCCAGCAAAGGAAGAGAAAACTATCCCATAAGAAAATATGTAATTTGGAAGTGTGAGCTAACTAACTATATAAATGCAACATATATCTCAGAATCTGCATACATACAGGCACATTGGACAAGAATGAGAAATTTTAATAGGCCAAAAGAAAGGCGCTCGAGATTTCAGGAGATAGTAGCAATTTTCAATTTTCCAATTTTATTGTCTTCAGATTTTCTCTTATTTGCCATTGTCATTTTTTTGATTGTCATTTCAAGAAGCTCTAAGTTTTTATCTTCTTTCCGATTAGTTCAACCTGTCATACATATCCTTCGCTACTAGCTCCATTTGCCATTATAACAGCAATCCAGCCATCTTTTCTGAAATCCACGTGATTACCCATAAACCAGCCATATCCAGAAGTATCTTCAACATGACTTCACTTGTGCGGACGATAGCTGTTTCACAACCGGAGCTTCCAGTAGTCACTATGAAGGCAGTGGCAGTATATTTGCGATCTTCCTCGCGTTTGCCGCTTTCCAGCTCTCTACATTTTTCCAGGCATCTTCACAAATCCATCTCATCGCCACAGATAGGCATCAAGACCATGGGACTTTTCCAAGCCAGACAATTTTCTAGGCATTCAGTATTATACCAAAGCATCATCCATAATTCTGATCAGTACATCCAGAAATGCATAGGGACGAAAATAGTATCGAGAAAGGCAGAACTCGATTGTCTCACTAATCCTAAGTTCTTATCAAGATCTTCTAATAACAACATAGTCAAGTCTACAGCTACCCTCGCAGCAGAAAAAGCGGTAAATTGGCCATCTAGTGCTGCTATAACGCAAACAGCAAATAAAGCTATTGATATTGCCAGAACAAGTAGTATTACCAAAGCGGCGTTACTTGCTCAGGCTAGCAATACCTTCTCAAGATTATTGATTCATGTTAAATGGCCCTTAATCAGAAACAACACTAACACCACTACACTTGATTTGGTGTCTGCTTTTATCTCGTGGATGGTGATGGGCAACTTGCTCTGGATCGTCTTGGGAACGACAACGTTTGGCTTAATGGCCATGTACTCCATCCACTACTTTGACCATTTGTGGGACAGTGTTAGTCTGTTTCAGGATAATGAGCAAGACAAAGACGACAAAAATGATCTGAAAAGGGATACCAGCATCTTGGGCTACATTACAAGCTCAATCTTAGCATACGGATTAGGTGTTAAAATCCAGTTCCAGAAGGGCAGTATATTGCCTGAGTTGAAGGACGGGAAGTTAAGATTCAAGAACTTAAAGATTTTTTCTGTGGACAACAATAATCGTAGTGAAAACGCAAGTGAGATCGTAGGAATCACTAAGTTCACAGCAATCGTAGAGGCAATCGAGGTGACTCTTTCGTTCAACAAATGGTACGAAGGTAATGGTTTAATCTATGATCTTGAGATCTTTGGAATGAATGGAAAAGTTTACAAAAACGAAGCTAATGTCCTTCCTTTTGTGAGATCAAAGAGGTCTCAGTTAGATGAAGCTTTGACTTACTCTCACAACAGACACAACGACAACATACACTTTCAGTACGATTTACAAGATCACGACATTGAAGAGTTGAAGTCTGTTAAGAACGCACAAATTTCTAACAGCGCATTCATAGATTCGAAGTACCAATTGGAGCATGTCAAAATCCATGATTCATACTTTGAAGTATATAACAACGACTTGACAGAAACCCCATTGCGTGTTTCTCTTTTCAGCTGCGATTTGCCCAGATTAAGAGGTGATACGTTGTTGATTGACTTCTTCAATGCCAACAACGCCAGTGGAGCTTTAAACGATTCCATGTTCACCATCCATAAACGGAAGGAAATTGACCACTATTCGCTCACAAAAGATGAAGATAACAAGATTGTCAGATTCAAACTTGATGGCATTGACATGGGTTCGATTTCCAGAGCCAATCCACATCTGAAACTTAACTGGATTGTAAATGGTAAAGCTGAGATTATGGCTGATATCAAGTTGCCAGACATGAGTGATAGTGAGTTCCAGTTGAGCCAAGAATACAAGCGTGTCAGTAACGTAGTTTCAGACATGTTTAACGAATTGGTGAATGTTACCAAACCTTCTGATGGCAGAGAAGTTGACAGCGAAGCTAATAGTGCCACTTTATTAAAGGGTGCTATTGCCGCTATCTACCACACTTTCTCCAAACCACAGCAAGATGAAAATGAAGAAGTAAGATCGGAGTATGTACTTGTGAATGTCAAGGTGAAGTTCTATGATTTGAAGGCAAGTTTGCCCAAGCACTTACCTATGGCTTCATCTTCAGCTAGTCCGTTCGTATCCTTACAGGACTTGAGACAACTTATCAGTTTTGTCAATAATACGAACGATGAAGATGATCACTCAGATACGACTTCAAACGATGCTGAGGCAGGTAGTTCAGTATCAAAATTCTCTCGTAGCCATCCTCTCATTATTAAAACTACTGTCATTGAAAAATTGTCGCATTTATACAACACCGAGGATTTGAGTAAGACGGCAATCTTCGACTCAATTATAGGAGACATCTACGAAGATTTGATGAAGTTGGCCAAACAGGATGAAAAGAGAATCATCCACAAAAAATCATCCATGTGGTCTCATTCCTTGGCCAGTCAATTATTGTTGTTAGGCTTGGGAGCTATGGTATAGGAATACCTCCTAAAACAGTAGAATGGGTATTCATACTATTTATCGGATAATTTAAATTACTATTTAACTATTTATTATTGTACATAAGGGTCATTATATTACTATTAATCTTGATGAAGTAGAATTGTTTAAAGTGTAGTTTATTCCTCAATTACTTCTCCAGTGTCTTTATTTCTCCTGACGATTGGCACTTCGAACTTGGTGCCTCTTTTTCCTACGATGTCTTTCATCAAGTCATCTTCTACAGCCTTAGCTCCAATCCCTACTAGTACACCTTTCTGTCTGTGTTGCAAGACTTTTTCATTATCTACATTGGGTTGCTTAGGTTTAGTCTCTGGTTTCCAGCCCATTCCTCTGAGAAGTGCAGCTCCAAATTGTTCTACTGGAACCTTCTCATACTCTTCAGCGGAGTCTTCGTCAGGATCTTCGTCCAAATATCGTTGGAATAAGGCATCGTCCATCGGAATAATTCGTCCACTTTCGTTCACTAATTCTCCATGGAGCAAAGATTGGCGTACCCTATCAGGAGACGTAATATCTATTGTATCTTGCTCGATATCTTCTTGATCTATTTCATTTACATCCACATTTGTTTTCTTGACAAACTTTGTGATCCCATAGTTGAGCTTATTTTTCTTTTCTTTCTCTTCAAGTTCTCTAAGTTTTATTTCGTTTTGTTGTTCTGCAATATGTTTCTTTGTCGTTATGCTCCTGTTTATAGATACTGGAGTAATCACCAAAGATTTGGTCTTGGGTTTCAAATTCACAGCTTTGGCTCCAGAAATAGCTCCACCTCTTTTGTTATCAAACGAATCAATTGCAACGGTCTTGTTGATTTCATTGTCTGAGTCCTCGTCATCTGAAACCAGTAAAATCGGATTGTTGGGAACTTTTCCAGATTTTGAAAATCCCGAGGCAGATTTTAGAGAATGCTTGATTGGTTTTCGAATCCCGCCAGCCTTTTGCGGTCCAGAGTCTTTCTTCTTGAGCTTGAACTGGAATCCTGACATATATAATGGAGATTGAAAATGACAAAAGAAGAATTAACTGCTTCACTAACTGTAAATTAACTATGCAAAATTAACTATGTGAAAAATGCGAATTCTTATCTCAATCTTAACTATGAGATACCATACCGCAGAGACGCGAAGAAATTCAATTACGTCAGCATCTCTCTCAGCTTACATCAGAGGAGAATTGTATACAAACAACTAGCCAACCTAATGAACCAAATCCTTTTCACTACTTCTACTTTATATTTGGCATTTTTACGACTGCGTATCTGGGAGTACGCGTACACTGGTGATGCTTCCAGGAAAGGCGAATCCAACACGCGCTGCAAAATTGTCTTTCCCAAACTCTTATACGCGTCCATATTCATCATCTCCAACTCCATATCTGTCTCTGGCTGCTAATTCTTCAGCAATCGACACGATGTCGTTTGTTTCGCAAGAATATGAAAGCGAAATTACAGACGTTGACATTGCATCTGATTTGCTTCTGTTTACTACAGAAGAGATGCAATTTTACGGGAAATCTGGGCATTCTCTAATAGATGAAGCCAATTTTTTGCCCATGGAATCCATACCGAATAGAAATGACGCAATTCCTATTACAGACGTCAAACAACAGCAAAAACAAGCTGTTAACTTGCTTTCAGTGTTATCAGGAAAGCAGTCGACAAAAAAGACGCACAACAAACGTTCTATGTCTAAAACAGAGACGATTGAAAATGAATCAGAAACAGTAGAAAATGGACTATTTTTGGAAAATGACATGAATGAAGATAGTGAAATATCTGATAACTTGGATAGCTCGTTCACAGAGTTGAAGAGTCGAGATTTCCGCAAGGCTCATGAAGTTTCAGAGTTGGAAAAGCGCATCTACAACAGCGAAATGCCGTCTATTTCAGCCAAAGACTTACTTACACGATTGAAAGTCTCAAAAGATCAACTTAATTTAGAATCTGATTCAACTGAAGAATTTCCTGTAATAGTCCCAGTCGAATTACAATCAGGTGAAATTATTGAGATTGGCGATGGGACTATTGTGGATGTTGATGATGATACCCCACCAGATGATCTTGACTTGTCTAATATTACCGGCAATTTTCATGACGTTTCCAAAAATACAGAAGAGTTGGAGTCTAAGATCTACGGAGAAAATGTAAAGCGTATGACAGCGAAGGATATTTTCAATTCAATAAAACCACTTCCTAGCAAGACCAAGAAACAAAAGAAGACTATTGGAAAACCAACGATGATGGTGACCTTGCGGTTGAGTTCGAAAATCTTGGAAGATATCAAAAAGTACGACAACCCACTTAAAACAAGAGGAAACTCTCAATTTCTGGGTCAGTTCAGAAACAACAACTACAACTCCGACAATAATTTCTTTTCTAGATCATCTAGCAAATCAACGTGTTCCTTGATGGTGACATTGAAAGTTAGTTCTGCCCATTTACAAGAAATAAAAAAGTACGATGACCCGCTTAGAACGAAAGGAAATAACCAGTTTTTGGGTCTGCTTGCAAGTTCCATTAGTATCAGCAACAATGATTTCTTTTCTAGACCATTTAGTAAGAGTTCTTCCTCTAAAGGAAACAGTAAATCACTATTTTCGTCTATGATGGCAGCTTCTAAAGGGGCTGCCAAACTCACTCCGCTTCAAAAGTTGACGGAACTCTTGCCTCCGGCCTTGCATAAGTCACAATTCCATATTATTCCTGAAGAACAAGAGACTGTTCAGCGAGAACCGCACTTTCCATTTCCTCGTGCCTCCCCATCAGTAATTGATCTTCTTTCTGAAGACTTATCCCTAGCACAACTAACTCAAGAGGATATCGAACCATTGAATTCTTATGTGATGCGAACCGTAAGAGACATTTCTGTAGAAGATTTGGTATTGAAAAGGATACCTGACATTTCCAAGATTCCAATACTTAATTCGTTTTATGAAAGATTTGTTGTTAATGTATCTGGTAATTCAGATAGATCTTTGTGGAATGATTTATTCCGTCCAAGCTCACACAAAGATTTGCTTATGGCTCCTGAAAATAAAGATTCAATCATGAATTGGATAACCAACTCTTTTTTGAGACTAAAAGCCCAACCCTTAACTAATCCTCGTAACGTAATGATGAAAATGAAAAAGAGAAAACAAGCAGGTACAGTGTTAGATGGGTTTATTGTTGATGATAATCTGATCTTAGATAGCTCAGAGACCGAAGAAGAGATCTTCGTCCCGTTATTGATTTTGTATGGTTCAAGCGGATCATGCAAATCCTCCTCTGTATATGCAATTACGAAGGAATTCAATGGATATGTCCACGAGATCAATAGTGGTATGTACAGAGGTAGAAAGGATATCTATAACGGATTAAAAGAGTTCTCAACAACACAATTGGTACACAAGCAGAACGAATCGAAGACTTTCCAACAGGGTTTAATATTGTTTGAAGATGTCAACTACCTCTTCGAGCAAGATAAGAATTTTTGGCTGGTAGTTCAGGATATTTTGAATATTTCCAGAAGACCAATTGTCCTAACTTGTGAGGATATGCATAATATTCCCAAGAACTTGATCGATTTCGCAACTGAAGAAGATTCGATTATCAAGTTGGACGAGTTCATTATTTCCAGAGATACTCTTCAGAAGTACTTATGGCTATGTTGTGCAAGCCAAGGCTATGATGTGTCCACTTCCATTTTGGAAGAAGTATCTTCGAAATCATTTAACGGGAAGAATTACGACTTAAGATGGTGTTTAAACGATCTACAGTTCCTTTGCCAGAATCAGTCTTCTGACAAATTCAGTGGTATCATTCAGGTTACCAAGGTGGAGAAATCCAAGAGCCATCATAAACTTGAGTTGAATCAATTACTGGCGAACTATGACCTTTTGTCGGAATCCGATATTATCTCCACCAATTCGTGTTCACAATTAAATTATGACATAATTCCTAACGAATTTAATGACGTTTATGTTATTGATGATTCTACAAAGTTGAAGGCTCCTACTTTACCTTTCGAATTGGATGTGGGTATTTACTTGCAACAAGAAATACTGAAGTCATGCTTTATCTCGGTGTACCCGCCTGAGCAAAAGTATACTTTTAACCAATTGCGTACTGAAGTAGCAAGCTTTATTGGATCCAGATCCAAGAAATTGCCCAGATTCATTCAAGATTTACAGACCGCTAGAAGAGCATTGCGGTCTGCATCAAATATGTCTACTCCAGGAGATTCTACTTTTGCATCTTTCGAAGAAATTCCTTCTGCTAGTAGGACTCCAGAACCAACTGGTTTACCGGATACGTCATTTGTAAATCACATTGGACCTAGTTCATTTATTCTTGATTTGCTTCCTATCTGTAGATGGTGGTCACGGCTTCAAGAATCATTTGATGAAGTTGAAAGGAGTTCTTTAATAGAAGGAAAAGAAAGTGTCAAAGCCTACTTGAGATACAGAGACTTTCAGTACAAATCCAGAATCATAGACGATTCTATATAGCATCTTTTGGAAAAAGATAAAGATGACAATACAGTTCAGATTATATACAAGTCATTATTCATTAAAAGTAATACACAGCATTAGATCAATCTAGTTCTGCTCTTAACAAGTCCTCCACCAAAGTTTCTAGCAGCTTTGTGTTTAAAATCTATAGATTGTAGTCTTCTCCAAGCTTCTTCAATATGGTACGGCATTACAGGATTCGCCAATTCATCAGGCTTGTCAAACAAATACTTCCTCTTCTTCTGAGTCTGCTGCCCTGGATTCTGGCGCTTTTCCTTTTCGGACTTGATTTGATTGAGTTTCTCCTCGGAATTCTTTATTTGCATGGCTTCTTCTGTTAAGGAACAAACAATTTCAAAGGTCAAGAAACCGAGAATATCGATTACATCATCATTGGGTCTAGAATCGCAAAGCTGCGTCATCAGTGCCCATTCTCTGAATCTCTTTGCCTTTCTAAATGTGAAGGAAGCCTGTCTACATTCAGACCAGTGGACATACTCTTCCTTGGTCATGTTTTTGGTTCTGTCATCCGCCATCTTCAATCTCTTCAACGACGCTATGGTAGCAGCCTTTTCTTCGTCATCCACTTGTTCTGCTTCCTCGGCTGTTTCAAGATGCTGTTCACTGAACATAAATTGGAGCTCCCATGGAAGTCTGATCTTAGATTTCTTGTAGCGTGACAACATCTTGGAAGAGTCATTAGCTGGAGCACCTCCTCCTGCAGCACCTCCAGCACCAGCATCGTTCTCTATCAACGATTCAGTTCCACCTCCTTCTTGATCTTTAGCATTCTTACGAACATCCTTCCATGACAAATACGTTCTTAATCGGTTGACTTTTGCCTTATCGTGCCTTATCATGAAAATCACATCTTCTGGTGCAATCGATTTCGTTCCACGTAACGCAGCAGTTTTGGTAGCCTGAACGAGAATCTCAATCACCTGACCTCGTACAATGTCTTCTATCAATGATGTTGTTTCTATAGGTGGATCGTTCGACTCGCCAGAGACAAACATCATCTGCTGGATCTCAACCCTGTACTTGTATTTGTTGTCGTTCATGGTATAGTAAATCTAATTGAAAAGTCTATGCTGATAAATGATGAAACAGTGAGTGAATTCTTCTGCTTGTAATTATACGGACTCGCTGAATGATTTTGGATTCATACAGTTATCATATCAATTGTTTTGAAATGCAGAGATAAATCGAAGTTCTAGATATTGAAGTGATAAAACTACTATATTTCAAAAGCCCTATTGACTAGGTTATGGTTGTACTTTAGTGTGCGGGTAACCTCGACTTTTAGAAGAAATACACGTGATCGCGCGCTTTCATTCGAAGAAGTCTAACTCCATTGCTTCCCTATAAAAGAATGAAAATTTTTACTAGTGTTTGTTCTTCTTAAAAGTGCCCAAAACAATCAAAGCAAAACGTATGTACATTTGGAATTAAACGTGTGTTCAACAGTGATGGTGATCTTATTGTGATGAATCTGAGTGCATTTGGCTCGAGACTTTTTGTCGGTGTGGAAAAAACCTAGCTACCTTATTTACTTTTGTCTGATACATAATTCATCTATGAATTATGGATTGATCTCATCGTGAACACATTGACAGTATGGAAATAATACTAACGTATTCAGAGAGATATCAACTTCATTTACGACTAATGAATATACGAGTTTAACGAAACATTTAATGTAGACGTAGTACGTACAGGTAAACATATTTCACTACAGTTAAGTTGTAGAAACTTTGATTTTCAAAATATCTTAAAACGATCTATCTTATCTTAATCTAAGCTCAACGGATATAAATACTATTTGTTCATTTGATTTTCATCGTAATAGAAGAGCTCACTATCTGATACTTTTCTATACGTTTCCATCCATATTCTACCTTTTATACTACACTGTAATCACATCCACCTGGACATTCGCTATTCTCATCTTCAATGAACCATTCTCTCAAACATCCGAAATGACCTCTGTGGCCACACCTAAGACTAACAACGACCGTCAATCCCTTGCAAGGCTCGTTACAGTAGATGCAATTCAGTTGCTTCCGACTACATTCGTCACAGTACCAATAGCCAAAATCTGCATTGGAATCGTTCTTGAACCTTTCCTTGGACTTTTCATTTATCAAGAGCTTCTGGCACCAACAACAGAAGAAATGGATATCCACATCGCCAGAGGTCAAGTTCTTCAATTTGTTTCTAACGTCGTCAGGAGCACTGTTGACGACGTTAATGGCATTTACAAACAACCTCTTCCTTTGTAAGATTTCTATGTAAAGTCCCAACCACTCCAAACAGGACGATTGGGAGATCACCAGTTTCATCGAATCATAGAACAAAAGTGACAAAGTTGAGCAAAGAATAATGTCACCCATGTTAGAAGCACTCGATAATGCCTTTTCCAACAAGTTTTGCGACTTCCAAGCCTTCTTCGATGAGTTCTCACTGGAATTTTCTACATCTTCTTTAATTGCCTTAGTAAGTTCAGATTTCGTAGTAGCAATATCAGAGACATCGTTGTTTAACAAAGACTGGCTCTTGACACTACGTGGTTCTTCTTGTTTTTCAGTAAATTCATCGTGGATAGGAGACATGAATGTGGACGACATCTTCGGTCTATGGAATCCATATGCTGGAATAGCAGAATTACGACGAGAAGGTGCGGAAGCTGAGCCAGAACCAGTGCCTATGGAATGGTGGTATGCAGACTGATGTGACAGCGAGAAGTAACTTGAATAGTTAGGACTATTCGACTGTGGATGGGGAGTCGTCATGGCCGAATTTGGACTCGAGTTCAATACAGCATTATTGAGAATGTTGAGGTTCTCATTGTCCAAATCTTCAGATATGTGAGAAGATCGGATTCGTCCTGTCAACTTTGAACCAGCAAAACCAGACGAGAACGAATCAGCATGACGATGTACGAAAATAGCATTAGGCGAATTATCGCTAGATTCATAAACTTTTTTCGAGGACGAAACAATAGCTATAGGAGAACTTTGTGATTCCTTTTCGATGTCGTTCAGAATCTGGGAACTTCTGTGGTGTCTAAGAGTAGGCTTAGTTTTCTTCGAAGATGAACGTCTTTCTCTGTGATGAGCAATATGCAATGAACCTTCAGCTTCATGAGTTGTAATATCTGTTTCATCGTCGTCTACAATTACGTTTTCATTACTCTTGTTTCCGTGGACTGCATTGCGGAGAAACGTGTGGGATCCAGATGGACTTATGCTCAGAAGTTGGTTCATGCTGTTCACTCTGCTGCGGTTAATTATGTCCATGAGATTGTTGGAACTGCCGGCCTTTGCAGGAGGAGGGTTCGGAGGAGAAATCTTGACTTCTGATTCCACTGAAGAAGATGCTATGGATGGGATCTCTTTACCAATAGACTCCTGACTCGTACCTTTGGCACTGAGAGTACCCAAACCTCCATAGTTAGTGGTCAGAGTCGAATTCGAATTATATGATCCTACGAAGTTTCCCAAATCAGACAGAATGGATTTAGCATCTTTCTGATCTTCCGCCCTTTCTTCTTGGCTATTGTCGATATTGTCGAGCTCTGGATCACTCAAGAAAGTAGTGTTGTCAATTTGGACATAATCCTCCTCTAGACTTACAGCCAATACACGCCAGATTTGACATTCACGAAACCGTTGAACACTAGCTGCTACACTGGCATTTAATACACATACGTCTACTAAAGTAAACCCATCTGGAATGGAAATCAAGTAGTTATTGGAGAGTATCTCGAACACATTGTCGTCGTTGAGAGGCAACGGCAACGATACTGGTACCAAGTATGGCGACGCATAGCTAACTTGAAACGAGCTTTTCAGTTTCAAGTGTGTATTCGGCTGTGGAGCCGAACCTATAGAAATGCTCGAGTCTTCAGTTGCCTGCGAAAGATTCCGTGTGAGTTTTGGTCGTGACATCGACAAACCAGGAATGCTGGAAAGATTTGGTTGAGATTCTGAATACGACGCAAATGAAGTCGAGCCTCTTCGAGGTACTGGAGATGGTGATTTGGCCAAATGCATCGAGTAATGAGTGTTTGATCTGAAGAGAGGGGGCTTTTCCACCGAGGAAGACGCTAGCAAGGAGCCTGATAAAGTGCCATGAATTTTCGATGCAATGGGTACCGAACCTACAAGCGACTTTCCTAGTCCACTAGCAGCAGTAGCTACATCGTTGTCTGGTGAATGGTGATCTATGCTCCTGCTATCACTTTCATCAATTACACTGTTAGAGTTGCTTCTTTCGTATCTGGACGAAAATTCTGTTTCGATTTCGCCCGTGTCGTTGTCGCTTACTTGCGATTCCACATCAGTAATTTCAAATTCGTACTTTTCCTGATTGGCTAAGCAGAGATCGCCAAATCCATTGTTCCAGGCTACCGTAACATTAGCAAGCTCGTCCAATGGTTTGGAGATCTCAGATTCGAGTAGACTGTCGTGCATATCGAGATCGTAACTAGCAAACACGTTAGACTTGGTGATGGTCCAGATCTTACGTGACGATCCCGGGTTATTGGCCCAGATGAAATTCTGAATTGGCTTGTTCGACGACGTAGTGATCACCTCCTTTGGAATGAACTTTCTGTTGAGGTTGTATATTGCTACAGTGCTATCGTCGTTCAAGTACAGACAAGCCAAGTCGTAGCTAAGTAGGGAACTGTTACGCACAGGGGAAGGATAGTTGTACATGGCCTCGCGTTCATCATATGTGAGTTTATCTTCGAACTTGTTGTAGTCGTTAGATTGTTGGAAGGTATCTAGAGCTTCTCCAAACTGCGAAGTCGAAGCGTCCGGATACATACACCATCGTACTTTCATTACAGGGCCATAGGTGTTGATCATTTCGTCGGGCGTGATTCTATTGGATACCTGGGTATCCCCATAATTGAAAACACAGATTTTCTGGTCTCTGCCTCCTGTGACTACGTACTCCTTTTCAGGATGAATATGTAGCGACAAAGCTGGACCAGTGTGGATGTTCCACTTTCTTTCTGGGCCATGGGCATTGCTGGTGTTGGCAGCGGTGTTGGAGCCAAACAGTCGCAAGTCAAATTTACACAAAGCACCCGAATCGTGGACCGAGAGTACTACAAGCTTATTACGGCCCAGTGAATGGGGAGAGTACTGGCATGAACGAATGGGGTCCAGATGGCTACCAGAAGATATCGTAAGCATGGGTCTTGGAGAAGACAGCCGCAAGTCCCAAAGTTTTATAGAGCCATCTTGTGATCCGGAAATCACTTGTGTAGGCGTATCATACAAAGTCTTGATGCCTACATAGTCTAGAGAATTAATGCATCGCTTGTGATCCGAAAATTTGTGGATAAGTCTGGACTTACCGTTTGACCCTACCTTATAAATAGTGATAAGTCCGTTGGATAACCCACAGCCTATGGTGTCTGACTGAGCCTTGACGGTGTTGATGTTGTTCAACTTGTTGGTTGACGGTACACGTGAGCTCTGGGTGTATATCGAGCTCTGGTCGAGTACATTGATATCCTGGACGATTCGCGACTGATCTTCGTTCAATGCTAACAACTTCAAATAGTTTCTTCCACCGATGATAACATGATGTGCTAAGTTCTGGTCCGATTGGAATGTGTTTGACAACGAGAGTGGATAATTGAGTTGTGATAGTGTTGTTACTTCACGCTCACAATTGTACACCAATTTGTTGAATCTGTAGTTGAAGGGTTCATTGGTTTTCGATCGTGAAGAACTATACGACAGAGAGGGGGATGCCAGGCCCTCGTAGTTGGGACTGGCGTGGTTCAACGAACCGTAGATGTTGAATGCGAACTTAGCCAAGCTCAGATGCTGCGAATTGGCATTGGACATCACTGAAGAGTATTGAATTTATGATATACATAGAATTGATATTTGATAATTCTAGACTACACAGAGTCCATATTGTTGCGGCATAGATTTTGTGTCACGTGAATATATTGAACTCCGAAGAAATCCAATAGGAAAGTAGATAGGATAAAATTGATAGTGTAGTTTCGCAGTAAAGTAGTTATAAAACAAATACAATATTTCATCCCATCAGAATCCATTATTCTATATCTTACCAATTCTATGATTTCCATAAAGAGATCTCGTTTCGCTCTTTTTGATATATTCACGTGATCTCAATAGAGTCAGTGGGGAAAACTGTATTTTTCACAGTTGTCTAAAAGAATCAAAAACAAGTTTTCTATTCACTTTTCACGCATTAGCACCGTTCACTTACGCTCTCATAGGTTGTTATGTTTGCAGTTCTGTCGGTTCTCTTTACTAAACTTCTTGGGGTTCTCAAGACCATGGCCCAAATTGGTATCTCGTTGGGGGCCTTGGTTCTCCTTGGACTTTATACTTATCAGAACACGTTGATCTATCCTGCTTCTCTCAACGATGGCCACGGACATTGTGCCACTCCTGATGAATACGATATGCCAGATTACGATCTCGTCAACTTGCAAACGGAAGATGGAGAAACTTTACAATGCTATCTGTTGAAACACGATCGTACTTCTCCAGACTATGCGAATAAGACAATTTTGATACTATCACCCAATGCAGGTAACATTGGCCATGCCTTGCCTATTGTTTCTATATTCTACCGCAATTTTGGCTACAATGTCTTTATCTATTCGTACCGAGGTTATGGCCGCTCTACCGGAAAAGCTTCTGAAAAAGGCTTGAAAACAGATGCTCAAACCGTGATGCAATATTTGACCGAGGAAGATGAACAGTACCTGCAATCTTCATTAGTTCTCTATGGCCGTTCCTTAGGAGGTGCTGTTGCTATTTATATTGCGGCTACGATGTCGAAATCGATATGTGCTGTCATCTTGGAGAATACCTTTCTCTCTATCCGTAAGACTATCCCTCATGTATTTCCCTTGCTTAAGTACTGCACCAGTTTTGTGCACCAGCATTGGGATCTGGAGTCGCTTGTGCCTCTAATTCCACCCAGTATCCCTGTATTACTCTTGAGTGCCCGTAAAGACGAAATTGTACCTCCAGAACATATGGACAGAATCAATGCCTTGCTGAAAAGTGAAGACAAAACCTTCTACACGTTTGAGAACTCGGTACATAATGACACCGTGATCCAGCCCGAGTACTGGAACTACATTCAGGTGTTTATCCAGGACAAGGTGAACCCTGTTGGCTATTAGAGTTACCGAGAGAAGTAGAAGATCTGGAATAGTAGTAGAATTTAATTCAAAATGGTGGTCCTTACTAGAAAGTGTAGCAAGTTAATTAAATTAGATGCATCACTAGAGACGTAACTAGAATTGACGTAAATTTATATGTATACAGCTAATATAACAAGAGAATCGAAATAGCCATAGCTGAGCTTATAGACCTGAGCTTATAGCCAGTGTTGGTTCTTGTTTTGAGAAATACTGGCTACAGTATCTCCATTTTGAAAGACCCCTACGTTGCTTACAATACAATGGAAGCGGAACCCTTCTTATTGGATGCATCGTGAGAGATGAATTCGACCTTTTGTTCGTCTCTTAATTGCAACACCTTTTTCAATCTTTCACCAACGGTCTTCAACTTGTTAACGTCACAATCCTTGGTCCAGATTCCGACTCTGAAGGCTTGCTTTCTGATATTTAACACGATCCCGTTGACTTCATTTTCTTCGTCTTCGATGGTTTCACCAATGACACTCAACAATCCACGTAACCATAACTCGTTGATGACACCAGCAGCGTCACGCTTGTTGTTGAAAGAGTATTGCCATTTGCCACCTTGGGCATTCTGTTCATCTTCCCATTCTGGTCTGATTCCCTCTTTGAACAAGTGGTAGTCTGACTTCAAAGGCAATTGGTTGGCTACTGGAATAGAGTTGTAAATGCCCCAGAATTCTTCTACAGAGGAAAAGGTGATCACAGGCTTCAACAAGTCGTGCCAGTTTTCGTTCTTGTTGACTTGAGGCTTGGTGTACCACAAAGTCCATCTGTTGCTCAATGGATGCTTGGCGGTGAATTCTTCCTTGTTGTCGAACACCGTCTTGGATTCCAAGGACAATTCTTCGGTTTGTGCAGTTAATTCTTCAGACACTAAAAATGTTAGTACAAACTTGTAACTAGACCAGATCATACCTATTGAATATGGTTTCATATGCATGATTGCAATGTGCTTGATATTTGATACGGAAAGAATATTGACCAATACTATCGCAAATATATGTCGAAAGGTATAAAGCTTGGTGAGAATGATGAAAAGGTAATAGGAAATGATATAATGCTAATATAAGTTGAGTTTCATGTCCAATCCTTGTTTCTTTTGTCTGTCATAGGTGTATATATGAGCTCAAGTTGCCTTCACTTCATACGTCCCTTTCACTTATACTTTATACTGTCTTTTTCAAAGTTTTTTTCAACGTCAAAAAGGCTGGAATTTTTGGTGGCATCTCAAGTATCTGTCTATGTTTATCTCGTATCTCCTGTTTCTTCATGAATCTTTTACATACTCTTAGGCTTGTTTGCAACGTTAGATCGGTCAGACTAAACTTCTTCAGATTTCCCGCCAAACGTCTTTTGATATTTCACTCGATGTTAGTGAGCGAGACAAAAAAAATTTTGTTAAGGAGTACGCGTAAATATGGGGCTGGAAGTAGTGTGCGAAGAAATTTGCTACGTATATTTCAGTACTAACAAATGCAATCGTCTTGTTCCATTATATGGAATGCTAAGAAGTGAGCTTATACAAACTGCTAAGTCATGGAAACTAGGATTTTTATAGAACATAAGACCAATGTGGTGTTCGTGGAACTCTATGAGTAGATTGTTGAATTCTCTTCTCTTTTTTTGTTGGTAATTACTACCAGTTCTTAGAAGAATATAGCAGTACACACGAATATTGGACCATCATAACAAACAAGAAACTGCTCCGCAATAGCATGAAATCGTTACTCTATTCTTCTGTTCTATATCTCTGTTCTACATCTCGAGAATACCTAACATGAATTCAATCTAATATACAAAGAAAGTCTAATTAATAAACCTTACCACTTATGAAGATCATGAAGAAGTCTCTACAACATGCCCAACATCACAAGGAGAGCACCCGCTGCTCCAGAGTAAACACCAGCTTGTCTAGCAGCACCTCCCAGGATCGTAGTTTGCTGGTACGATCTGATTCCTCCCAATGTATTGGAAGCGCTGCCTACACCGATGGCCCCTGACTCGACATTGTCGGTGTTGGCATCAGAAAATGTGGTCATGAACGACTGAGAGAAGGGAACCTGGAAGACCGTTATTGAACCACGCACCGTCAGAGTGGTCCACACGAGGGTAGGTGAAGGAGTCAAATTTGTGTTGGTTGTAGTATCAACATCATTATCTTGGTTTGCAAGTGCAGCTGTGAGAGTGAGAAGTGAAAACAAGCCGATGGCGAGTCTGTAGAAGTTCATCATGATATTTAGAATGAGTGCGATTGAATATGATACGTCTCAGAATGTAGTATAACTATCAAAGAAGTACCTAGTGTCTGTTGGAATATGTTGGAGTCAGTATCACAAAAATGATAATATTGAGTGAACAAATGCTACCACAGCAACAATGTTAGTAAAAAGACGCTGAAAGCTGGGAAAACTGAAAATCTACAACTGGTTGAGATGCAGAATAGGCTTGATAAGTTGTGACCAACGAGTGAAAGCTCTTGCGGTGAAAATTGACAAAGTTTTTATATTGGTGAATGAAAGGAAAGAATATCAAAATGAAAAGATTCTGCAGTGCAAGTCTAAATGCTCCTAAAATAGACCAATCGGTAAATCGTGTCTGTGTTTATGTGTGGTCACGTGATCTATCCTCGGTGAATTGGCAGTGCTATTTTGTCTCATCTCAGATGCTTTTGTTTTGTCGCGTATTGTGCAATGCGTCGTTTTGTTACGTCAGCAGAGGTCACAAAAAATTATGTACTATACTGAAAATTTCCTGATGAGGTGCAACTCTAAAGTGTCTTCTTTGGTTATCTAAATCTTTTCTAACCAAAACAATTCAGACAACCGAATTATGGCCAAGAAGTCGTTGGCAGAACAGTTCGCGGAGATCTCCTCTTCAAAGACAGACTTTGATATTGAAGACAACGATCTTAAGCAAGATGTCTTTGCAAATGAGAACGAAGAGAGCGGAGCCTCAGATCAGGAAGACGACAACACCTTGCGAAACGAGCATTATGTGTCGGTTTCGAAGTCGAAGTTGAGAGAAAAGAATAGTAGAGTGAATTTAGGACAGAAGTACAATGGAAGTGTTACTAGTAGAAGTGACTTATATGGAGATGAAGATGTTGATGAAGACGATGAAGAAGATGATGAAGAAGACGATGATGATGAAGACGACGACAACGACAACGACGAAGAAGAAATTGACGATATTAACCAAGATGAAGAAGAGCAAAATGATAGCGGGTCTGAGAATTCCTTAAGTGAAGACGATGAAGATGAGGAAGAAGACTCGGACGAAGAATCCCGAGACTTGCAAGAAAAAAGATCCAAGCTTAAAGCATTGATGTCTCAGGAAAGAAGTCATATTGTCAGCAGGTTGTCTCAGTCAGTCACCAATGACTCCTTGAAGGGATTTGCAATTTCCCAGCAGCATAGCACCTTTGACAAGATCATAGATGCCAGATTGAAGATCCAGAAGTCAATTACCAACGCCAACTTGTTGCCTCCTAACTCCAATGTCTTGTCTAACAGCGACCTTTCTACCAATGAAACGTCTAAATACTTGCTGAAAGCCAAGAAAGACGTATTTGCATTACTTGAGAGCATAATGTCCTTGAGAACTGAACTCCTCAACAAAGACAATATCACCACAGAGCATGTAATCTATAACTCCAAGAAGAGGTCTCTTGAAGATTTCTCCAACACCACAGATAAATTCGATAGTATCTTGGACAAGTTTCGTTCAGGAGCCTTGACGAAATGGTCTGCCAAAGTGCAGAATGCCTCTGGAGCCACTGCCATTAACGCTGGAAAGTTCAAGTCCATCAACCAGTCCTTCGAGCAACAAGTATCAAACAACTTGGCAGACATGGATCGTTTAGTGAAACGTACAAAGTTGAACAGAAGACAAATATCACCATTAGGTTACGAATACTACAAATCTACCAAAGAGGAGGAAGAGGATGAGAATGACCAAGACGAAGACGAAAACCCTGACATTCCTAAAGAACAAACGGTGACGGCCAAGAATGCCGAGATAGATGAGATCTTTGATGACGAAGATTTTTACAGAGTGTTACTTAACGACTTGGTCGATAAGAAGATTCAATCCAGTGATCCTACTTCAGGAATGACACTTTCATTGAGAACAGCTCAGAAAGCTCACAAGATGAAGAAGAATATCGACACGAAGGCTTCTAAGGGAAGAAAGCTTAAGTTTCAAGTTCAAGAACAGATTGCAAACTTTGAGACTCCGAGAGAAAGATGGAAATGGGATGATAATCAAATTGACGAGTTCTTTGCTTCGTTGTTGGGCCAAAAGGTGAACATGAACGAGATTGATGAACAAGACGATGAAGAAGATGGAGACGAAGACCAGCCATTAATGTTTGCTAATGGCGAGGACACCATCACCTTGTTCGGATAGAGTTGTACTATAGATGGTCTATTATAGCATACATAGAGAATAGACGTTAGAGAAGATTTTGGAGCTCGTAGAATACTGCTTCTCTATTACTATTACATCGAGTACCTATACAAGTATTTATCTGCATGACTGTCGTCATATCAAAACAACATCACCTATGCTTACATGTCTTTGAATCAAACTATACTTCACGACATAGATTCCATTTTCCTCGAGCTCTAACTCATCTCCATCACCCAACGGTACTGTAATCAAATCTTTGGTTATGCATTTGATAAACACTGGCTCGTTGATATCGGGAGCTACAACCATATTTTCGCTACTACTCTCAGTGTCGAGAAGACGGAGGTGATCTGGCATTTTCTTCAAAAAACTGTTATTGTACAAATCTGTAAGAATCTTGAAATGCTTAGTCATATACTCTGTTTCCTCTGGAGAAAGTAACGAATTTGGCTCTGGGGAAGTTTCTGGCAGCTCACCAACAGTCATCTTGATGTAATGGATTGTGAACTTGCCGATTTTCGACAATCTTGCCCGAAGATAAAGTCGTACCAAATAGTTGATGCGTTCTATATCAGTTTCTATAATCATCAATTGCAATTTAAAGTCACCCGAGACAATGCCAGACTGTGCATTCATGTCTCCATATTCGTGGGAATCTAATAAATACTGTTGCTGATTGGAAATTTGATCTAGTACATTCCTAAGCAATTCGTGCTTGTATGGCAATAGTTCAGGTGCCATACGTTCGTTCAACATTGCTGTGGTTAGCTCATGGTAGATATTTTGCGTAGGTATTGATTTCGCCGATTTCTGGGACTTTTTTGGTGCAAACTTCGACCGCAGGTCAAATTCCTGGAGAATGTCATCTATATCGAACTCGTTACTCATTTCCAGTTGTCTCGTCACACTAGAGGCAAAAAAGATCAGAGAATGAAACAAGTGAAAAGACATTGATATCAATGTCGCATTCAACGCGTACTGGAGCTACGAAAAGAGACTTAAAATGTCGGATCTCCAAATGTCGCAATATCTAATTCAGTTCTGTTTACCTTCTCGAAATATCTATTCAACTTGTATCTTTCTATAGTTTTTCTCTTAAGCAAATATCATGTCGGTATGGATAGGCAGGCATTGTTAGAGCAGAAAAAGAAACGACTTCAAGAGCTCAAACAGCGAAGGCTCGCTGGTTCTACTGCAGATGACACTTCTGTTGATCAACTTCTACAACAGATCGAAAAACTGAAATTTGCCAAAAAGCTGGTGGAAGTTGGAATCCAGGTTGATTTTGCTATCGATGTGGCTGTTGCAAATAACCAAGACCAACTGGCTTCAAAATCCGTAATTGAACACTATAAGATTGAAAAAGAATGTACTACTTTTGACAAAGCTATTCAGACTACGGATATCTCAGAATTGGTTGAAGACGGAAATAACAGAGAACTCGCAGAACGTGGCCAAAACGACGCAATTGAATCAAATGAAATTTCACAAAATGATCGTGAACGTGGTATCACTGTAGCAGAATGCTTTGATGAAAAGAAGCTAAATGAGCTGCTCAGAGAATCGATCAAAATCATCAGTAAACTACAACTGGTACAGATAGTAGATTTAACAGATATACGAAATTATGCTGAAGGAAAGCAAGAAGCTGCTCAGGACAAAAACGTGTCGGGCAACCTGCCTATTCAGAATTTCATAATATCAGAAGGCATAACGCAGAAGCCAGTTTCGTCTATAGACTTCTCCACTCATTTTCCGGAGCTAGTCGTAATTGCATATTCCAGTAAGAAAAGTACGAATACACCATCTAAAGGCGAAAGTCCGGGACTAATAATAGTCTATTCTATGAGAGAAAATACATTTTTCCCTGAATTCTATTTGCATGCTACAGCTCCAGTGACAGTTGTCAAATTTGATAGAACAGATCCAAAGAAAATCATTGGAGGTCTAAGCAACGGGAAAGTGGTAATTTGGGATTTGCAAAATCGTGATCCAACAAAGGTAGCTATAATTCCTCAATTGTCAACATCTATCTACACTGCCAGGGTGAACACCGATGATTCTGGTGTTAACTTTGTCCACCATGTTAAACCCATAGTATCTCTTCTCTTAGTAAATCTTTCTGGGAACGAATGTATTGTGTCGTTTTCTAAGGACGGAGTAGTAAATGTTTGGTCAACTAGCTTCTTGGCACATCCCAGGATTAATACTTTGATACTTCAGAGCACTAGAGAGGCGACGGGAACTCTAAGCTCTCGAATTCCTTTGAATATCATGCTGGCTACCTTATTGGGAGATTCGTTGCTGTCCAGTACGGAGAATCCTGAATTCTTGAACCAGGTGGTTGTATCATCACAAAATGGGAAGCTTTACCTATTGAACAATAGGGAAAGTGATCATTTTATAGACATTGCAATGAGCACTCGAAAGGAGGAAGAACCCAATTCACATCCTCCAAGTGTAACAGCATTCGATATCTTATCCAAGGGCAATACTACTTATATTATTTCTGCATATCTGGATTGGACACTTCGACTTTGGAGCCATTCCAAAGAAACCCCAATAGTAACGATCCCAACAAGTGTGTTGATTTTGGAACTAGCTGTTCGCCCAGGATACCTTCATTTCGCTGCCTTGGCAATTCATAAGAGAATGTCGTTCCTCCAGTACTGGGATCTTGATAGGAGCGTTTTCAGACCACTAGTTGAGATCCCAGTACACTCTGCTGGAGTATTGGCAACAAGAATTAAGTTCAATTTACTAGGTGATTTAATTGTCGTTGGTTTTGAAGATGGGTCAACTAGTATCTGGAAAATACAGAAAAATCTAAGTACCGTTGATATTCAAAATCTGGATATTGGGTTGCTACATTATTTGGGACGTAATTGATAATGATAACAATATTATTAATTAGATATAACTATTATTTAATGTACATAAATAATGAAAATGCAGATGCGGTTCGTCCTTGTCTAAAGGAAATTATGGAAAAGTCTATCTCTTGATCTGATGTCTATCTGTCCACCTAGCTGAGTGTCTTCTGCTTCTTGTTTCAACTCAACACAGTCATGTGAAGCCAAAACCAACAACTCGAAAAAACACCTTGTTGCCTGACGTCTGCTGTTGACCCTCATTGTGGCATCATGTCTACTTACAAGTCCGAGAGGCTCTTTCATGCTGTCTTGCTCGTGAACTTGCAAATCGACTTCTATAAGTTTCGATAAGCTGGCTACGTCGTCCGAAGAGAATATGTCACGAAGTTCTTGGGCTATTTGTTTGGTTGATTTTCCTACACTGTCTGATGACCTTTCCTCTTCTGGTTCTTCTGAAGATTGAGTGTATGCTACTGCTTCATCTTCAGGGCCATCTTGAAAATTGTTGGTGGAAATATCCAATTCTGGCAATGACAAATCAAAGTCCAAGTCGTTACTGAAATCATCGTAATCTTGTTCAAATTGCAAATTATGCTGTTCTTCCAATTGCTGCTGTTCTTTGGATAATTCAAGACATCTTTCTTGAAGTTGCGTATCCACATTCCATATCTTTCTTCTCTTCTTAGCCGACGGATTAGCCAACTCGTTGATGAGATCCACCTTTTCCGCCTCTGTCAAGTTCAAAGTTATGAAGCCGTCTTCAAACTTGGCATTCAACAATGCCTGTTGGTTGTCCTTCAATGTCTGTATGGAAATACCGTCCAAGTCTTCGAGCGAGTCGATTCGCAATTTACGTTTGTTGGTGATAATTTCTCCATCATCATTGATACCCGTTCTTCTCTTCCTAGTATGTCTCACCTCTTCCGCTGGAGGAGTTAATGCTTCCTGTGGAGTTGAGGCGTTGTTGTCATGAATGTCTTCGTCCAATACAAGATCCGGCTCATCAATGGTCTCTAAAGGTCCTCCGAGGTCGAAGTCAAAGCCATTGTCATCGTCTTTGTTCAAGCCTGAGAGAATCGATATTTCTGGATTATCGTCCGCAGCTTGTGATACGTTTCTTCCTACTTCTACAGATCTGTCTTCTCCAAAACTGTCACCGTCAATATCCAAGTCGAAGTCAAGCTCTAAATCTACATCTCCGGGAGTAGCAGGCTCTTGACCATATCTGGGATATTCAATCGAATGGTCAAACGTGAAACTATCATCCTGAGTTTGTCTCTGACTACTGAAAATTCCTGCTCCATCGTTTATACCAATCGCATCGTCCTCCAAATTCAAATCTCCCTGATACAACAAGTCGAACCGCGTGATCTGATCTGGTAAAGTGATGCTTTTGACATTGGAGAGAATAGTGTCGCGTGGATTCAAATTGACCGTATTTGTGATTCCATCCGAACCCAACATGGCACCACTGGCATACTTGAAAGAAGTCTTTAGCTTTACCAAAATGTCGTGAACATCGTCGAGCAAATACTTAGTCTTTCTCAGATAGATACGAACAATTCCAAGTAATAACTGTCCTGAAAGTCTTAATGTTATGCTGTTGTCTTCGGCAGACGACTGCGAAGAAGCAAAACTAATAGAGTGGTTGGAGATGAAATCGGTCGATTTGACAATGCTCGTATTGATCAATTGTTGTTTGGTGAGTTTTTTGTCATAATTAGCTGCCAACCAGACATACCCTAGCGGCCCTTGCTTAGATATAAGAGAATCTGAGTTCATGACTAGAAGGTTTGACAATTAAATAATGTAGCGAAAGTTGTAGCAAATGTTATTGGAACGTGTGGCCTGAATGGTATGGTAAGGATAGCAATTGATATAGAGATGAAAAGAAGGCGACGAATTGATTTGAGATTTGTTAATGAGAAATGAAGAGTGAAAAAAAAGGAGAGTTAAATGTAAACAACGCGAAGCGCGTTTTGGTGAGAAAAGAGAGATAGAACTGGCTGAGAAATTGAAGAAACTCGCGTGGTCCGTGTCATGTGACTGAAGGTGGAAAAAAGACAGAAAGAGCCGGTCTCATAGTTAAGAATAAAGTAGCGTAATACTTCTTCGTGAATATCCAGTGGAGATTGTGGCGAACAAGAAATTGTTGATATAAGAACAAATTTTATAAGAGACATCTCGTCTTACCTTTTTCTTTTGAATCGCAGAACATTATTTATACAATATTGCGTTATTCAAGTACATTGAGAGAAAATCCATTCTGGTCAGTCGTATTCAGAACTCCTTCATTCATATTGAGATCATACCTTCATCGTATCATTGTCATAATTGATTATTGATTTTTATAATCACTCATTCATTTCAACTTTCTTTGTTATCGTATATTTATTGAATATTCAAATTCTCTCTCCGTTCTCATCCGTTTTCATTCCTTTCATATTCGTTACCATCAGATTGACATCATGAACTTACAAACCAAACTCGACAACTCGCTCAACGACATTCTCAAGACGTCTGGCTACATCTTTGAAATCATCAACAACAACCGAAAGCAGAGCAATTTGATCACGGGAACAAACAATCAGCTAATCACACCAGCAATTACTGGCCAGTTAGCCAGCAACATCACCAAGTTTGACGACATTCTCGATGAGACCCTTTCCAAACTCAACGACACGAGATGGTGTCTCAGCCAAATTATGGAGAACAAGCAGAAGCAGGAAGAGATGAAGCTCAAGGAAGAGTTGGAGAGACAGAAAAAGTTGAAGGAAGAAGAGGAACGCAGACGTAAAGAAGAGGAGCGTATAAAAGAAGAAGAAGAAGCCAGAAAACGCAAAGAAGAAGAAGAGGCTGCTGCTCGGGCTAAGGCGGAAAAAGAAGCACAAGAACGAGCTCGGGCAGAAGAAGAAGCGAAACTCAGACGAGACCAGGAAGAACGAGAACAGAAAGAAAGAGATGAAAAGGAGAAACAGCGCCAGCAGCAGGAAGAAATCGACCGCAAGGAGGCCGAAATACAAAAGACCAACAGCGAGTTCAATCCTTTCAACTCACCATTTGGTTTTGACTTGGACTCAGGAAACGAGAAGGGCTTAGGAGTTGGAGTCGGCGTGGAATTGCTGAATCCGGAAGATATTCTTTCTACGATAAATTACAATGATCCTGCGCTTGGACTCGATACCGGCTCTGTTGGAGCGACTGATGCTGTCAACGGAAACGAAAAAGCTCTCGAAACAGGCGATAACGACGCTGGCAACATTGATGACATGAACTTGGAATTGAACAATCTCTTGGGTAATGATGAACTGATCTTGGACGGTCTTGATATGAGTTTACTTGATCCCGGCTACGATGCTGGAGTTGTGGACCAGCTCCCTGGCGATGATTTTGATGTAGATAACTTCCTTAACCAGTTTGGAGGAAGCGATTAGTGGTGTAAGAAGAATAAGATATTTGAGAATATCAATTTGACTCAGGTATCTACGCTACATTGATGCTTATAATCATTGGCATAAAATTACTGTTCATCGTCCTCTAATATAACTATGAAGGAAGTGCGCGCGCATACTGCCCAATCCGGCAGTCTACTTACATCCAATGAAATCGCTCAGTTACCCTCCCAAACAGCGTGTGCAGTACCGTTCTCGGACAGTGAAAAAACTGCGATTCCTCAAATTCAATCTTTAACTTACGGTTTAACTTCACGAGTTCTCTTGAACAACCAGCACTCTCAGCAATTCATAGCAAAATGTTCAGACAAGCCCTCCGTCAAGTGGCCAAGCAGTCCTCCACTGTGGTCAGAAGAAGCTACGCCACCGAAGCCTCTACTGCCTCAGATGCCTTGAAGTTGTCATTGGCTTTGCCTCACCAGACCTTGTATTCTGAGTCTGAAGTTGAACAAGTCAACTTGCCTTCTGTCAATGGTGACTTAGGTATCTTGGCCAACCATATTCCTATCGTCGAACAGTTGAGACCAGGTTTGTTGGAAATCATCTCCAAGGGAGGAGAAACCGAACAGTACTTCGTTTCCGGCGGTATTGCTACCGTTCAGCCAGGTAACAAATTGACTATCTCTGCCATTGAAGCTTTCAAGCCAGACCAATTCGACGCTCAAGCCGTCAAGAACTTGATTGCTGATGCCCAGAAGAGAGCTGCCTCCACCGACGAAGTCGTTGTTGCCGAAGCCAACATCGAGTTGGAAGTCTTGGAAGCCTTGCACAACATTGCCAAGTAGAATAGTATTATAGCGATTCAGTCAAAAAGTAAAACAGGGATAATTTGCATATTCGCTTCAGCCCGTCTGGACGAACCCATCAACTCTGGTGAGTTGGTAGTATTTATCAACTAGTAGCGAGTAGCTTTCATTTCAATCAGGTGTGAGCCTAGTTTTTTTAGTATATAACGATCAATAGACACAGTCAAGAAGTCAATCTAATAAGACAAATATCTAGCACGAAAAGGAAGAGTGAAAACTGTTATCAAACTGCTGTTTAGTTTGTATAGCTAGTGTAAGCATTATTCATAGAGGATGAGATTGATTTGTTATGTATGGCCCCTCTAATCTGGATGTCGCACATGAGAATATTCTGAGCGCAAAAAAATCTACACTCTGATTACAATGCGCTTGTTGCAGAAAATAAGCAACAGTTGCAAAAAGTCTGAGTAAGTGGTCCTAATTTGATAAATAAGCTCTTCCGTATTTGTTGGCTTTGGCTTTCACATTTTGATTATTGATTCAACCAAAGAAAGACTTAAATTTCTTCACTATAAGAGTTGATATATTATTCATACTTCAGTAAATGCTGTTACAGAATACCGCTTTTGGAATGAGAGAATTTCATATCTAGAGATTTTACAAAATGGAACAAAATCTGACGGTAAAATATGTACACATTCTACTTGTATTAGTGTGGCACTTTACTTAACCAGGTTTGAAATCAGTTTTTTTCAATGTTGTCCAGTCTGCTATCCAACGAATCTTTCTGAACTTTATCGCTCCTAGGTTGAATTTCAATGAGTGCCAGATTTGGTCTCTCAAATCTAACAGTCTTGGTCTTCAATTCGACACTTCAACCCTTCTTCCAACCCAGATATCAACTCTCTTGCCCGACTTGCCACATTCCCCCATCGATCCATCTCGGCATCCTCTGTAAAACTCACCCGATCCTTCCACCAATCCAACCACCGTTCGGCCCTCGCTCCCTCTGGTGCTCGAAACAACCCAACGCTGATATCTATGACTTCTGGCCGATGCTCGTCGTGCCAAAATATCGTTGCGCCACAATGTCCACAGAACTCTCGTAAGACACCCTTCGATGACCGATAGCTCTGTAAAATGCCATTTGGTAACGTCTTGAAGTCAAGTGGCATGATCACTTCCTTGCCGGCTTTGTCCTGGACGTGGAAGAATATGTTTGTTCGTGGTACAAAGGCCCACGTCTGGATCTCAAATCCTGTGATTAGACGGCAAGATCGACAAGCACATGTCCCAGCAAGATACTTGGTCTTGTTGTCTCGAAGCCACCACTTCTCGTCCGATGCATTGCCGACCAAAGCATCTTGAGTGTGGTATGCATACATGAGATCTGGAAAGTTGGAGAATGGTATCGTGCTTTCTTCATCGGGCCGTGATACATGGAACGATACGTTACCACAATCGCAGCTAGCCGCAAGATACTCAGTGCCCTCACTGGAGGGGGCATGAGCTACGACATCAACTTCGAGCTGCTTGCCGTTGATGGTTGGGATCCATTTGGAGATGCCTCCATCACCGGTCTCTCCCACACCTTCATGCCTCGTATATGTAGCCGGTACCTCTTTCCCTTCGCTGTTGGTGAGACATTTGACAACACCGGACGCTACTTCCCATCCGTGAGACCTTCTCCAGCGAAACAAGTGGCAACCACAGTTGGAACAGAAATACCTCATGGACCTGTCGGTGGACTCATGTTTGCGAGCGCAATCCAAAAGGGGCTCGTGAATCGGATAGTAGGATGTACAGAGCACTCCGCTCGAGTGACGGCATGAATCACAATGACAGATGGATATAGGAATTTCCTGAACGTCTTCCTGTAATCGAATATGGACGTTTTGGTTGATACTGGCGCATAGGCATGAAATATGTAGTAGTGTTACCATTTCTTCAAGTTCCTGGGAGATTATCCGACTTCGACGAGCTAAGGAATCTGTTTGAGTAAAGTTGGGTATAGTTTCTCACTTGGGCCCTTTTTATTATGTCATTGTCGCCGCGTTCAAGATAGATAACTTGACTTCAGATTTTGTTTCAAGCCGAAATCCAGGTGCAATCATTTTGAGGGAGATTTATTTTTATGAAATCCACTGTAGCATATTTGCTTACCACGACAGGGTCTATAATCGCATATAAACTATAAATAGAAGAGCAATTGAGCATTAGCGGCTACAGTGGAGAATCCGGAGAAAGATCAATGTTTACATTTGTAATCGCTATCGGCTGGAATATGCAGAAAAGTACAGACGATTTTGTGGTCCCGTCATTTGGAGAGATATTAGCGAAAAATTGACAATATCCAGAAGGAAGAGTGTTCGGTGGAATTACGAAGGAGCAGTGGGGGTGGGGGAGGAGAGGCGGAGGAGGAGATCACGTCACGTTTGTTGACTCTACGAGAATTACTTCGTAGCATTCACATCGTCACAATATCGAGATATGGTGATTGTGATCTGGACGAATAAAATATTGTAGTGAAAAATTTGAAAAATTTGAAAAATTTCTGTACTGAAGAAGTGTGTTCTGCGAGCCTGGAGAATCAACGACAAGAAGAATCACAGATTATCCAACCGTGGACTGGCGAAAACAGCCACGAGATTCTTTCAGCAGCAGCAATGCCCCACACCGGAACCACTTCCCACTCGGTGGGGTGAGGCGGTCGGATAAATTAGTGCAAATATATTGCAAAAGGTCCATGCGTCGGAAAGATTTGTGGAAGGAATTCTTGTGGTCAGGTGAAGTCGGCAAACCGAAGAACAGAGAAATAATAGAAGAGACAGAATAGGAGACGGAGAAATGGGTTGTGCAATTGCAGAGTATGTGAAGGCACTCTCTCGACTGTAGACCAGCTATACATGGTAGTTGTAGCATTGTATTGTTTTTCTCTTCTATTCTTCACCAATTGCTCTTGGAGAATTAGTGGGTTCACTTTTCTGCTCGCTATGAAATTTCAACAAACACAAATTTGCCTCTACCAAATCAACCATATTGTCCACCACCATAAATGTTGACCTCTGCTACCATTCTGCTAGCTGATAGCCCCAGCAACAACGGCTGCCCTCTTGCAGCTTCTTAGTGTTGGCCGAAAAGGCGCTTTCGGGCTCCAGCTTCTGTCTTCTGGGGCTGCTGCACATAACGCGGGGACAATGACTTCTCCAGCTTTTAATATAAAAGGGCCATCTCCTCCTGGTGGAAAATCACACATCTTTTTCTCTTTTGCATTGTCACTTGTGTATACTCACTCTAGCTTGTTACAATCGTCCCTAATATCCACAATGACTGCTAACCCCTCCTTGGTGTTGAATAAGATCGACGACATCTCGTTCGAATCGTACGATGCCCCAGTAATCTCCGAGCCAACCGACGTCCTCGTCCAGGTCAAGAAGACCGGTATCTGTGGTTCCGACATCCACTTCTACGCCCACGGCAGAATCGGTAACTTCGTCTTGACCAAGCCTATGGTCTTGGGCCACGAGTCCGCCGGTACCGTTGTCCAGGTCGGTAAGGGTGTCACCAGCCTCAAGGTCGGTGACAACGTCGCTATCGAACCAGGTATTCCATCCAGATTTTCCGACGAATACAAGAGCGGCCACTACAACTTGTGTCCTCACATGGCCTTTGCCGCTACTCCTAACTCCAAGGAAGGCGAGCCAAACCCTCCAGGAACCTTGTGTAAGTACTTCAAGTCGCCAGAGGACTTCTTGGTCAAGTTGCCAGATCACGTCAGCTTGGAACTCGGTGCTCTTGTTGAGCCTTTGTCCGTCGGTGTCCACGCTTCCAAGTTGGGTTCCGTTGCTTTCGGCGACTACGTTGCCGTATTTGGTGCTGGTCCAGTCGGTCTTTTGGCCGCTGCCGTCGCCAAGACCTTCGGTGCCAAGGGTGTCATTGTAGTTGACATTTTCGACAACAAGTTGAAGATGGCTAAGGACTTTGGTGCTGCTACCCACACTTTCAACTCCAAGACCGGTGGTGCTGAAGAATTGGTCAAGGCTTTCGGTGGTAACGTTCCAAACGTCGTTTTGGAATGTACTGGTGCTGAACCTTGTATCAAGTTGGGTGTTGACGCCATTGCCCCAGGTGGACGTTTCGTCCAAGTCGGTAACGCTGCTGGTCCAGTCAGCTTCCCAATCACCGTTTTCGCTATGAAGGAATTGACCTTGTTCGGTTCTTTCAGATACGGTTTCAACGACTACAAGACCGCCGTTGGTATCTTTGACACCAACTACCAAAACGGCAGAGAAAATGCTCCAATTGACTTCGAACAATTGATCACCCACAGATACAAGTTCAAGGACGCTATTGAAGCCTACGACTTGGTCAGAGCCGGTAAGGGTGCTGTCAAGTGTCTCATTGACGGCCCAGAGTAAGTCAACTGCTTGGCTGGCCCAAAGTGTTCCGAAAACGAAAATGATTAACAAATAGCTTTATAGACCTTCTTGGAAATTTATGTAAACTAATAGAGAAGACAGTGAATGGTTATATGTGTAGTCACGTGAATTTCTTAAATTCATTATCGAAAACCAGAGGAATCTTTAGATTGTAATTTTTGAGAATATAAATCCTTTCTTAGAGACATGAGTTTTTCAGAAAAGGTCACACCACTGTTGACACCCAAAACGTACTCTATGGTACAGTTTGGTTCGATCAAAAAGTCCTCTGGTACTGAGAACATTACATATGGATAATATAAAACCTGCATACATTTACTGAAAAATTTGACTATTATCAGTTTACAAAAGAGCACCATAATATAAGCTGACCGTTCTTAGAGAAACTATCTATATCCAGCCATACAGTATGTCTTTGACTTCCAAGGAAGCATTTAGCAAGCTTCCACAGAAGTTGCACAACTTCTTCATCAAGTTCCCCCCCAGACCGTTCGCAGAATACTCGGAAAAGCCTTCAACAATTGTAGACCCCAAGTTCAATCCATTTTTACCAAATAAGAACCCAGACACGGGCAAATGGCACGGCGCCAAATATTCGTTGAGACGTTCGTCGGACTTGTTCAAGATGGCGCGCAAGTTTGGAATTCAAGACCTTTTGCCTCCCATGCCAAAGAAGTTCTACGAAGAAAAGTACTACAACAAGAACTGGATGAGAGGAGTGTTGACCCAAAAGAAGCAGAAATGGGAAAGAGAATTACCCGAAAAATTGGAGGCCAGAGAAGAAGCCATCAACAAGATGGACGACATCATTGCTGCGTCTAGACCCAGATATAAGAAACAACTCGAGAAGAAAAAGAAGAGAGAACAGACCTGGTTTTAGGAAGCATGGCCCATACATTTTTACGTTGTACATAGAAGCAGTTTCGATATATATTAATGCAGAAACTCAAATAGAGTATTTATACAGTAGGGAAGTGAATTGGAGGTGTAGAACAGGAGCTACAGAAGCGTTTTAAATTATGATAATCTTCGAAGCATAAAGTAAAGCGATTTAGATACCTTGTGGTCAAAGCCAGAATATTCATTTGGTAAATGAATAATCATATTATGATCTCTGCTAATCAGAAAGCTCTGCCCCTTCCTCTGCCTCGAGTTGGCCTGGAGGCACCTCTTCCTCTCTTTGGGGGAGCCGAGGCAGATCTGCCAGGACCAGCACCCAGACCCTTGATTTTCGTGACGCTTTTAGCCAAGATGCTGTCTATGTTGATTTCGTCAGGCAAAATGATCTGTCTGATTTGATTACCTCGTATGTTAATGAATTGCAAAAGCTGCGGATCCTGGTAGGGTTGTATGAGCTTGATATTTTTCAAGGACAAGTTCATCAGAGGAGAACACGACAACACCTGACCCGAGACCAGATTGCCATTCTTAAGTTCCACCGTCACCTGCTGGTTTGTGGACGAGGGCAAGTTCATCAAAAATCGAACCAACTTCATCGCTATTATACTGAAGGAGAAGGAAACTGTTGAACTTTTTACTATGGTACCCTAATTGTAATGAGCATTTTGTGCGCGTATATCCAGGCACAGAAAATGGACATAGGACCGATTTTTCATGCTGTGAATTACACATAATGTATAACAGAAGAAATAGAATCATGATGAGCACCAATAGGTAGAAAATGTGCTTTAGAAGATGAATAAACGAATTTGATACGAAACATGCGATATTTACATGTTATATGGTGAAAATTCTCTTGAGTAGTAGATGACAATTGCTCGGCTAGCGCTTTACAAGGAATAGCAAGTGAAAGTATACCCAACCACTGAACAACTTCCTGACAATTCCGCGCTATAACTACTATATATATATAGCTCCATATTCACCGCAATGACGTACACTTCATAATTTTTTCTATATTTGGACATTTACTCATACCCCAATCAGTGGCGCTACCATACGACAAAAAGTCTACTCACTTAACCGAACCAATTACTATCTGAATTCCTCACTATCTTCTTTACCTACATTTCCACACACAAATGGCAACTTTAGCTGACAGGGTGAAAGCCATTCCTCCTGTGACGCGTTTCTTCACTATAGCATCTGTGCTCGTATGTTTGGCCTTCAGATTAGGGTTCTTAAATCCTGACCAGTTAATGTGGTACTGGCGCGATGAAATCGATGAATATCGCCGAATATACCACTTTAGCAAATACGCTTCTGGCTCACAGACTACCATTAAGTTATTCTTGCAGATTCTCCAGTCGTACAAGTTGTTCACGACATTCTTGGTGCCCTGTGGAATGCTTGTTGAAGGACCTTTAAATGCCATTTTGGATATCTACTTTTTCTATACCTTTGCCAACCACTTGGAAAGTGCGCAGGGCAAGTTCAAAGGGAATTTTGCTGATTGCTTGTGGTTCACACTTGTGACCGGTACCAGTATAATTTTCACGTCGATGTTGTCCACTGTAGTGCTTGGAACGACCCATTATGAGGTGTACCATCTCATGATGCTGACGTGTATCATCTACGTGTGGTCTAGATATCTGAAAAACCTGATGATAAACTTCTTTGGTGTGATTCCGATTAAGGCATACTATTTGCCGCTATTCAATTTGGGAGCTCGGTTGATACTGGAAGGCTTTGACGCTTTCGTCAGCGTATTGATTGGTATCTTATGTGGCTACTTGTACCAGTGTATCCAGTCTGATACCATGCCTTTCTACAATTTGTATCCTACATCCTATGGCCAGACTCCTAGCACCGATGGCTCCAACAATGGGAGAAGGGTTGGATACCTGGGCTCCCAAGAAGCCAAGACTACTAATGACTGGATTGAGGACTCCATATTCGACAAGGGCTACTTGAAGGCTCCGTTGTGGTTCTACAAATTATTTGGGTATCCGCTGAACAATTCTGTGCGAGTCACAGCTTTCACGAAGGCACATCATGCTCGTAGAGCAATTTTTAAGGAAGAAGCTACTGATAGTGCTCAAGCGGATGGCGAAACTTCTGGTTTCTCTTGGTTTCCGAATGAAAACAAAATTATGTTTCAAGGTAAGGGCCACCGTCTTGGAGATTGATTTGATTCAAAAGTCAATATTCAGTAGATGTACGCAAAGTATCAGTTGATCTATTACTTCTGGAATTGACAAGGTTCTCAACAGATGTAATCCAAATTGCTGTTTATACAGAAAAGCTTGAACTCCGTAGAGATTCTCAAATATAATAGCATGAGAAAACAATAGTTAACTGACTTTAGAATAGCTTAAGTGAAGTGTAGACCTTCCCAAACGTAGATACAACGAATAAATTAGGACTTAGTAGATACAAATATTATTACTAGTAGAGATGATTATTAAATGGAAATTCAGTGAACTCTACTAATAGCAGTTAGAATCCATTTTACTCCCAATTTGTAGTGCAATTGAGCATGATTAATAAAAAATGAGTAGCGAAAGATTTCATAGCCTATAGAATTTTTGATTCTGCCATATGTTCCAGTTTCGAAGATAATTTTTAACAATCCTCGATGTCCGCTCAATTACATTTTTCACTTCATAATATGCTTTTCTAGTCTCAGAAAATAATTAACTGATAGTGGAGGTGCGAAAAGTTAATGATAACACGGAAATTACTGCACACAACGAGTGCCACGACCTGCAATTACTGTCGTGTATAATATTCGCTTGCAGCCCATTAATATTGTCTGCAGACATTTGCAGTTTAGTCAATTGGAACATCCATGCATAAAACAACTTAGAAATTGCGGAGCTAAAGAATAACAATCGATTCCTTTTATCAGTGAAGTAGTCTTCACCACTTGTAATTTAATGAAAGTTGACCAATAAACGAGGTACTACAACTAATTCGATTGATATTCATATTGCGAGTTAATTGTAAGTAATATTTAAAGGTATGCTGAAAAATAAATTGCCATTATATTAGCAACTAAGATAAAGCACAACACCAGCTTAGATAGTTTAATAGAAGTTATTCACTTCAAAGTTCACATGATGAGTAAAATTTTTCTTGTGAAAGTTTTTTTATTCACAGCACGAAGTAAGATATTAATTTCTATTTGATTTTCATTTCATGTACGCAGCAGGGAATTTCGAGAGTCTCGTATGAATCGGCAATGGTCTTAGTACTTGCATCAAAAACGTACACAAATCCTATATCCTTGATTGCTACCATTTAAGTTTACGCACTTTTCCTTCCTCTTTAGAACACATCATTTGTTGACAAAAAAACCTGAGCTGATTCCAACGGTTATAAGGAAGGATATCACAATGACTTCTTTGATTTTAGTACTTTTACTAACTGCTATTATCTACCCAGTATCTGCTGCTTTTACTCCTGGGTGTAGTGTATTCCACTACGATTCCGAAACCCAACAATGGGTAAACACTACATGTGAACTAGACCCAAATTCAGATTGGGATACAGCATACAACCAGACTTTGTACGCTATCGCAACGAGCGATTTCATTGATTTTATCAGGTTGATTGGCCGACAACTTGCCATAGAGGCTGTAGATATCTCGGGGGTTCCACTACAAGCATTAAATTACATTATAACAGAGAAGCTTGGGAATGATTCGGACTTCGGTAAAAGAGATCACCATAATTATCACCTTCAAAAACATTTTAAAGAAGGTGTTGAGACAAAACATGGGAGACCGACTAATCAAGGATGTTATAGGCAGATATTCATGTCTCGTGCAACTTACTACAAAACCGCTATAACTGAAATAGTATGTGAAAACCTGTTAGATGAAAGTGACCGAATCAAAAGTTTGTGGAACATGTTTAGTTCAGCACTGTTGGGAAACAGCATAACTATGATAAGATTAGGCGAAGGGTTCAAACAATCAGATGCACAATATAAATGTACGAGCCGATTCCTTGTTGTTGACAAAAATATGAAAATCGTTTCTCTCGGAGAAGCAGATGAACCAGCTTGGCTTATCGGCATCATACCGCGCAATAAGTCAGATACAAATTGTAAAACAGCAACTTCTGCTCGAGATATTTCCAGAAATATAGTTTCAATATTAAGTGTAGCCGGTCAGAAGTCCATGGTTGCATTTTGTATTTCATTGGCAGGAAAAGATGGTTGGTTTGGATCTAATAACTGGTATGGTCAACTTAAGTTCTTTCCGATGGTAGATGTTAAAAATATCCGTTATTCAAGAATTCTGTGTGAAGAGTTTTTATTCTAATTTTTTGACACAGGTTTTATGATCAGGTGTATTTCGTAAAGTTGCATCAGCAGCATCATTCAAATCACACAATTTTTGTGTTTCTCTACACCCCTTCTACTTGGAAGGAATAACACGAAATAGAGAAAGTCTACAAATTAATATCCTTAAAGTATGCTCCTTGTCCTATTGTAATTATATTTGATTCTTAATAACTTAAACCGAAACACAATGATCTATTCGAATCTTCATTTGTTACCATTATCATTGTGAATGTTATCAAACTGCAAGTGATAAGATTTCTGAGAGGGAAGTGCATAGTGCAGAAATGTCAAACAGAAGTTCAACGAAGAAAGCACCACATGTAAAATGGTCATCACCACAGTAAATATAATCTGAAGTTAGAGGGAAATGTACAGTTTGATTAGGAAAGTAAATTTCAACATGTATTCAATAACAAAGTGAAATGAAGCCAAGATTTTACTGAAATTGGCGCCAAGATATATTACAACTTGGGAAGCCCAAGCCCGCTAATCGGCAATGGCAATTCTCATATACGACTCGCTTAAAGGCGAATTCCACTTCCACGATACTGACACATTTTCTAGAAACAGAAGTTGAATTTCATATGCAGGATAAAGTTGTGGTTGCATAACCTTGATAGGGTTACTATAAAGTTCCAGAAGTGCATCTAGCAAAATATAAGTTGGCAAGTAAACTGCGATTCCGGATATTATCCTGGGGCTACTAACCTTTGTCCGAAGGGGGTAGAACTTGAATTATCAATAAATTATATATTCTTGGGTATCCTTAGGAGCATTTCTGGAATTATGAAGAAGTCTACATCATTAGGGTAACAAACTGTGATAGTCTCACTTCCAAAAAAGCAAGCAATTTGGCTACAAAAATGATTTCATTCATCTTGTTCTAGCTGTTATCAAGCAATATTCTTCTGCTTTCATTCCTGCAACTATACTTACTTCCATTCCATTGAACGGATCGGTACCAATAGAAATATCCTCTTGCGACCAATATATGTGATCCTAGGGACTTGTTATTACTGATCTGAGTTACATGTAGTACACTACAAAGACTTTCAATGATTGCAATCGTTTCTCAGTAAGTGATAATCGAAGATATAACTAAGTAAGTATACAAGTGAGAAAAAAATAGAGATGAGCTATATATTATTGTAATTCCATAAATCAAAAACAGATGGTGTTCCGAAGACAGTAATAGTTCGGCAATTTCAAGAAACATATTGATTGTTCACACTAAAATGTTGCCCACTTGGAAACTCATTTACAGTTCGACAAAACAAAACAAGTCTTACCTGAACAGTTGTTACGTACCTACAATCTTGTAGCCAACCACAAGAATATAGTGGTATCTAACAATTTCCTTGCCTATCAAAAAAAGTGTACTATGTTTGCAAACTAAAAATTTCGTATTCTTTTAAAGCTGTTGTGACAATTAACTTCCACAAAAACTACTCAATTCTGCTTGGTTTTATTGATTATTTAGGGCTTTATTGAATGTATCTAACCAAGAATAATTCTAAATAAATGTCTAACTACTTTAGGGCTAACTCTGGCAAAATTTAAAGCGACATACAAAACACCTTGACACTTCTAATCATCTCTACTTTGAATGTAGCTTCTCATTACTTATAAAATTGGTTCAAACATAAAGAGACCCCCCAAAATGATTCAGAAGTTCAATCATTCCAAAACCAATCATCTTTATTTATATAACTTTTGCAAGGTAATTGAGCGAAGCTAGCTGTTCCTGAATCCTTCGTTGGAAAGAACTTGACTTGACCATACCAGTTGTTGTATCCAAACAAACCATCTCTACCCGTCAATGTAATACAAAATGCAACCATCAATGTCTGACCAGGTATATACAATACAGATGTAATGTCATTAACTATTTCTTGTGAAGTTGAAGCTGTTCTGCAACTTCCACTCGACTTTGTCTTTGGGTTCACTGCAAGTAGCATCACCGAACCCACTTCACCAACTGAAACTAAATCCATATACTCGTTGGTTACAAGATATCGGCTCGCGCATTTATCTTGCGTGTCAGGCGCCTTGAATGCGTCTCCTAAGCCAACTACACCTGATCTTTCTCGTAAATGTCTTGATCCAAAAGTGTTCCACATAGTGTAAATCCAATCTGGCACATCTACTAAGGATCCGGTTAACATTCCAAGAACTCCAGCTCTGTAAGAAGATTCACGGTGCGAATACCACAGTATAGAGCAATAAAGGTAAGATGGGATAGATGTGTACTTACAACACCCAGCAAGACTATCTACATTTGATAAATTTACTTGAGAATTGAAATCATGGACATATCTTCTTTTTATTGAAATGTCGTCTCCAAGTTTTTCAGTTATGATATAGTGCAATGCTCTTAGTGGTACTCCTGAAATATCCACTGCATCTATGGCTAATTTCCGACCAACTACATTCATGAAATCAAAGAATTCGCTCGTTCCGATTGCGTATAAAGTCTGATAGTATGCTGTATCCCAATCTGAAGAGCTGTCTAACTCACATGTAGTGTTGACCCATTGTTGTAATTGCGAATCATAATTGAATCGATTACAGCCAGGTGTGAAAGCGGTTGAAGTATGGCTGACAACACTTAAGGTAAATAATAGACAGAATATACGCATCTTGAAGTTGTTGTTAGCAGTTGGTGTTGAATTTCAATGTTGTAGGATATTAATTGTTATGCACTTGATAAAAATCTTTTGTAGTTCACGTAAACTTAGTTAGCAGAAGGAACACAAAGATCATTACCATTGGTTTCATTCCTCTTGTTTCTGAAGAGTACTGTAATATATGAGGAAATCACCTATGCGATGTATCGAATTCTTGGTATCAACTCCAACGCCGATTCGGAGAAGAGCTGAAATTTAGGCTGCATGAAATGAAAACATAAATTAAGGGCTCTATGTGGAAAGTGAAACTGTACAGTATCAACAGGGAACTATTACATGTACAGGGGTTCAACCTGTTAAACGTCTCTGATAAACTATCTGAAACATTCAGCACTCCCAAAACTTCAACAAACGCACAAAGAAGTAGATTATCTCCCGATTATATCATGATCTAACTGGCATTAACAACTTGTACCGAATCTACTAATAACTAAGGAAGAACAAGAAGTTGCAGTCAATCGGAAATCACAAGTGACAGCCGGTCGTTCGGAAGGTAATGTAAAAATTATAAAGCTCGTTGATAGGTGTAATTGCACCTCCCTTAAGCTTACATATCATGTGAAGTCACGAAAGCATAAAATTAGCCATTTTGTACATTTAGGACCAAAATCTCGTGGATTATGGAACGCGGAGTGGTCCTCTTTATTTTATGAACCATGGCTCTATTATCTGTACTCATGTAAGAAAAACGCATTATCAGACGAAGAGGATATTCTGTATTAGCCTGTTTAAAGTGTGAGCGGTACAGGGAAAGCAAAATGCATTTTGTTTGTGGGTTAGTTGGCTGCAAAATGTAACCTGCAATTTATAAAATGCAGGAATCACTTTCAATGATGCCACAAAATGAACACTGGTACAATTAGTTACCAGGCTCCATTACAAATCTTCGATCAGGGAGCCACTGGGAGTGACTCCGAGAGCTACACGAAATCCACAATCATTTTCAACACAAAGAATTTCCATGCTAGTCTTCTTCTTTTTGACTCTGGGGACTTTCAGAAAAAAACTGACATTTGCGACAATCCTGGATAGCACAGTTCACAAATCAACTCTCATATGATGAACTTTTCGGACCATTACAATGTTCACCACAGAAGAGAACAACCACCGAAGTAAGCAGACTAATGACTTCATACCATTCTGAACATAGTGCCTCCAAGTAGGAGCTCACGATAATATTTCTTGCAACAAAAGAATACACTACAAGGATGATAGGTCCAAAACCAAAGATTGCGAGTCTCAAAAATTGAACGGCTGCTTGAGTCCAACAGTATAGAAGATTGAGATATCACCAGTGGTTTCAATCTGGCTACTTGCGACTTGGTGGGATAAGGATAACGATGACTCAAGAAGAAATTATACGTTTGAGAAACCGTACGACTATTCGATTTGCAATAAGAAGCTGAATAGATCTGATAACCTTAACCAGCACTTGAGATCAATGTATCGCATCATGATGGCAATATTGTTCCCAGCCAATGGGAGTCGACTTGGAGAGTTACCAAATGACTTTAGAGTCATAGTAGATTAGCTATACCCAAGACATCGTCGAATTAATACTTCTGGATAGTAGTAGATCTCCTGAGATCCAATCCAGAAGAAGTGCTCAAATATGGCCGAGTTTGTTTTGAGCAGAAAAAGTGAGATTACATTAACAAATTAGGTTGCAACCATTACGTCAGTCCTTTATGTGGCACATAGTTTCCTGCATACCGCTGCACTTCCAATATACGACCTAAATTAGTATAAGCAAACGTTTTTTCTGTCACATACAATGTTTTTATCTAGTTTCTTGCAATTGCCTTCTCTTTCGCGCTAACACCGTGAGATCATTATCGAATTACATTTACAGAAGACAACTGTAAAATTGTTGCTTTTCGATCCTGTTCCCAGTTTTTTTTTTAAGACAAAATCCTCCCTCGCAACTCGATATCTTAATAGTTCTCCTCACTTTCTTCAAACAACACTTTCTTTCAAGCAATACTCATTAATAGCTAACTAATCTACCGTGTTATATCGCATAAGCATTTACAGCAATTGACTCGTAATGTCTGATCCCATCGACCCGAACTTGACCCGTTCGCCCCGTCTCAAGCCTGATGCCTCAGTAGAGACGGAGTTTCTGCGCAACTCCTCCATCACCAACATTCTGCTGCAACCGGCTTCTCTTCGCAACCGACTGACTACCAAGTTGAAGCGCAAGTCGAGACCGCATTTACGACGGGCCGAGTCGCTTTCTGGCCATCAAAAACTCGTCTTTTCCGTTGATGACGATATCAACGATGCCATAGACGAAGACGCAAACGAAGAAGATAACGTCAGAGACCCAACCAAAAAGGATAGGGACTATTTGGTGGGCTACAATGACGCGTTGAAGTCACTTTACCAGCGAAAAAAGCAAGGGTCGGTCTCTACTTCTGCCACTCCTGGAGGAACAGTACCCACGATCCATGGCCCGGGCATATTGCCCGAAGTTGCTCGTTTGAAAGAACGGGATGTAGTTCTGTTGTCAGGAGATTTGCCCAACCGTAAGAAAGGAGCCAAATCTCCTGAACTCATAGCTGAATTGGAATCCCACATTGCTAAAGACTTGCTTGATGTCAGAGATCATATTCGATTGCTTGACGAGGAGAGAAGGAAGAGCTCCGAAAACATTCTCTTGGGCGATAATAGCGAAGAAGAAATAGTGGATGAAGTAGAAGAAGTAGAACTTGAAGACGGAAATGGTGGTGACGGTGATTCTGTTAAATCTTCTTCTCTGTCGCAGACTGTAGAATCATTGAACTTGCGCGAGAGACAGGATGCTATTAATTCCACCCATCCCTTTGGTATCAAGATCTGGAAGCCTTCATTGTACAAGAAAAAGAGATCTGTTGCTACCAGGGCAGAGGAGGACATCCACGACTTTGACCCTAGAAAACCTACGGCTCGTATCTTCTGGGGTGTTACAATAACCAACTACATCTGGTCATTAACATTTGGCCTTCTTTTGTTCCTTGTCTGTTTGCTAGGAGCGTTCATTGCATTTGTGGTTTCTGGCTTTGGAATCCATCGTCCTCTGAGACAGTATGTCGCCCTTTTGTTGAAATTAGGTAAGTATTGGTTATACCCTTTTGGAAAGTTTGTACTCTTGAACAGAGACGAGAACTACTTGGATGAAGATGAATTAGATGGAAGGTCCATTTCTGAATTTCATAGGTGGAGATTGCAAGAAGAAGGAAGATTATTCTTTGCTCCTCCTAGAAGATATACCACAGGAGGAGCGGACCAGACTAGACCTTTGCTAAAAGATCATAAGGGTCGTCCACTTCGTGATGCTTACTCTTCGTTAGATGAACATGATTCAAATGGCGGTGTTGATGCATCAGAGGACCCTTCAGATAGTCCAGACATAAAGATTCGTTTCTTTGGTAGAGGTAGTTGGTCTTCTGGAAGATTGATTTTCTACATCTTTTTCTACGGTATTTTACAGCCAGTGTTGTATATTGTAGGTTTGCTATGCTGGTTGATTGTTTTCACCATCCCCATGGCCAATATCACCTTTATAATCTGTGACCATTTGAAAAGACATCCTCTAGCTCTCGATTTTGAGTTGGAGAAAGAGTACTACAAGAAGCTTGAGAAAAGAAAGAAGAAAAACCAGATGATTGTCTTGTCTACCTACAGATGCTGTGGGTTCCATTACTACAAGTACACCATCGATGGTACCAATATTTTTTTCATCAATTTGTTGACGGTAGTTCTTTTTGTCATTTTAGACTATTACTTATTAAAAGAGAAATTGCACTGGAATTATTGGTTCACAAACTCTTCGTTCTTATTCTGCGCGTGTCTTTTTTCAATTATTCCATTAGCCTATTTTATTGGGCAAGCCGTTGCTTCGATTTCTGCTCAATCTTCAATGGGTGTAGGTGCTGTGATCAATGCATTTTTCTCGACAATTGTGGAAATTTTCTTGTATTGTGTTGCGTTAAACCAATCAAAAGCTAAATTGGTAGAAGGTTCAATGATTGGCTCTATTCTTGGTGGTGTTCTTTTGCTTCCTGGTTTATCCATGTGTGGAGGTGCTCTCAAAAGAAAGACCCAAAGATACAATCCCAGATCTGCTGGTGTTTCTTCAACCATGTTGTTATTTGCTATGGTTATCATGTTTGCACCTTCTTTATTCTACCAAATTTATGGTGCTTATGAGATCAAGTGTATGAAGTGTGACATAATTTCAGATAACGAGCAAGACGATTGTACCAAATGTCGTTTCATCCAGCCTACTTTTACTCTTGATGTGTTGTTCTACAACATTATTCAACCTTTCTCATTGATTGTAGCTATAGCTTTGTTCTTGGCTTACGTTTGTGGGTTGTATTTCACTTTGAGAACCCATGCTTCTTTGATTTGGGCCACGAATTCCCATGAGGTTGGGCCCGTGAAGAAAGATGAGGGCTATTTCAGGTCGCCGAGCATCACAAGCATGACTACTCCTCAACAACTTCCCAAATTGAGCAACATTAATACCAAACTTTCCTCTCTTCCACCTTCAGCCATGGCTATTTCGAGTAGCTCAGATGTTCGTGGCAGACCTGGCCAGTCTTCGAAGCTCACTTTGGATTTGAATTCTCCTACTCTCGAAGTAACGAAGACTAGGCCAAGGATTGATTCACTGGTGCCAGTAACTCCTTCGAGACAACTGATCTCCAAGGAAATTCTTGATGAAGAAAATGGAGGAGGACACGATGCTCCAAACTGGTCTCGTAATAAATCCACAATAATTTTGCTAGGTGCTACCTTACTCTACGCTATCATTGCTGAAATCCTAGTTGACAATGTGGACTCGGTTTTGTCGAGTTATCCAATTGATCCTAAATTTTTGGGTTTAACCGTGTTTGCATTGGTGCCAAATACTACTGAATTTCTCAATGCCATTTCATTTGCCATTAGTGGTAACGTTGCTTTGTCCATGGAAATTGGTAGTGCTTATGCCTTGCAAGTTGTGTTGATCCAGATACCAAGTTTGGTTCTATATTCAATGTATATAGCCAGCACTGATGTTAGCCAGATCTTTACGTTGGTATTCCCTAGATGGGATATTATTGCTACTTTGATTTCAATCTATTTGTTCACATACATCTACGCTGAAGGAAAGTCTAACTACTTCAAGGGAGTTATCTTGATATTGATCTATGCAGTGGTGTTGATAGGCTTTTGGTTTAATGTCAAAATCAATGCATTGGACGATGGATACTCTGGAGGACCCGAACTTTTTCGTTAATTTACTAATATGATACTTTTTATTTAGGATAATAGATAAACGCGGGCTTCATACGGAGTCAATATTTCTTGATTGGCTTCTTGTTTTGATACGTTAGAATACAATAAGTTGTAATCACCTTCCGCCAATTTCTTAAATTGAGCTGTTTCTGTCGAGAAATTAATCACTACATAGGCAGACTTTTGTTTCTGGTCTGTCTTCAAGAAAGTGAATACTTGCTTATTTGCTTTATCGAGGATCTTGAATGTTCCGTATATGAAGAGATCCTTGTACTCCTTTCTGACCTTTAAGACGTTTTTCCAGAATGTGAACAAGGAATTTTCATCATTGACCTGTGATTCAACATTAATCTCTTTGTAATTGTCATTGACTCTTGTCCATGGCTTGCCTGTCGTGAAGCCGGCTTCCTGACCTGCGCTCCATTGTACTGGAGATCTTGCATTATCTCTTGCAAACAAATTGATACTGTCCATCAACTTATTCAGTTTCTCTGAGAAATCAGCATCTTTGCCATATTTTTCCTTGAAATGCCTGTAATAGTTAACTGAATTGATGTCGAGATATTCGCTGATATCCCAGTTTCTGGGTAAGTTGATCATTCCAATTTCTTGACCTTGGTAGATGAACTCGGTGCCAGTCAAAGTTGCCTGTAAAAGGGCCAATGCTTTTCCAGATTGAACCCTGAATTCTGGAGAGTCGTTTCCGAATCTCGAGATCGATCTAGGCTGATCGTGATTTTCAATGAAGACTGTAGACCAAGCATCGGTGCCTTCGATAAATTCTCCTTGAGATTGAATAGCTTTCTTGAATTCAATAAGATCGAACTCCTTGCATCTGAATCTATCAGCAGGATCTGTGCCAACTTCTACAACGTCAAACAAGAACATCATGTTCATTTCTTTCTCCTCTTCACTGACATATTTCAATGATTGTTCTCGTGTAGAATGACCAACTTCACCAACAGTCATAACGTCGTATTTGGAAATGATCTTGTTGTATAACTCCTTGTGAAATTCGTGGATACGAGGACCATGTTGATGGAACATTTTACAAGGCTGGTATTCCAGTTCAGGGAATGTTATAGGTGCATCTTCAAACGATAATACTTTTGAGTACATTCCGGCAGTATCAATTCGAAAACCATCAATTCCCCTCTTCAACCAGAACTCTACTGCCGATTGGTAGATGGCTACTCTTGCTTCATCATTTTCCCAATTCAAGTCTGGCTGCGAGCTAGCAAACAAATGCAAGTAGTACTCTCCTGTTAGTTCGTCATAGGTCCAAGTAGATCCTGAAAAATACGATCCCCAGTTGTTGGGAGGGTGCCTGTTACCCTCTTTGTCAACTTAGGAGGTTTCCAGATATACCAATCTCTTTTTGGATTAGACTTGGACGATCTGGATTCCTTGAACCACGCGTGCTCAGACGAAGTATGGTTTATAACCAAATCCAAAATTAATTTCATGCCTCTCTTGTGCGTTTGGTCGATCAAATTGTCTAAGTCTTCAAGTGTACCGTACTTGGAATAGACTTTCTCATAGTTCGAAATGTCATAGCCCATATCGTCCTGCGGTGAATCGTACATTGGACTGAGCCAAATGACATCCACCCCCAAATCTTTGATGTAGTCCAATGTGGAGATAATGCCAGGTATGTCACCAATGCCATCTCCGTTCGAATCCTTATAAGAAGCGGGCCAGATCTGGTACACGGTAGCTTCTTTCCACCAGATTCTTTTAGTCATTTTGCAGTTTGATAGAATTGTTGATGTCCTCGATGTGAGTTCTATAGAATCGAACTTTATACGGGCCGGTTCTAATTAATATATAATGCCTTAAGAGGAAAACTAAATGTTCCTTGGAAGGAGAGAATGTGGCACATTTCAGTGACTGCCCGAAATTTTCAGCGATACTCGGATCAACTATATAGGAGCTAAATTCGGATAAAATGTGGGGTATAAACTTCACGAAGATTTTGCGTGCGAACGACCGAGAAATCTGAAATGTGTATTTTAAGGCTTTTTGATTCAGTTCTGGCGACAATTTTTGCATTCCACGGAACATTGCATTCAATTAGGAAAGCAGGTGATCTGATTCTAGATCTAGGTTAGCAATTGAATAAACTTACACATTTGGATTATATGGATTAGATTTATCATTAGCTGATTACATAATTGAGATTGTTTTTCAGTTTTAACTTGTCTAAGTTGTCAGTTTTCATTTTTAATTTAAATGGCGTTACAATACGACAAGTTCATCTTGTTTGGTGACTCCATTACCCAATTTTCGAGTGCAGTTCCCAATGGGTTCCAGCCGGCACTCCAGAACTTGTATATGAGAAAACTTGATGTTCTCAACCGAGGTTTTAGTGGCTACAACTCAGACCATGCTGCATTGATCTTGCCTCGCATTTTGGAGCAGGAGCTCGAGAGCAAGGATAACGTCAAGTTGATTACAATCTTTATAGGAACAAACGATGCTTTCCAAGTAGAGGACGATATAAACGATATCCAGGCTGTGCCTCTAGAAAGATATAAACTGAACTTGATAAAGATGACAAAATTATGTCTTGAAAACAATATTAAGCCCATCCTAATTGGTCCAGCCTTGCATGATAACAAGCTTGCAATGGCCTTGCTTGATGAAAAAGGACGGCCATCTGATAAAGACGCAACTACTAATAGTAGGAATCAACAATATTCCAATACAGCAAAAGCTGTAGCTCTGGAGTTTGCTGTGGCGTTTGTAGACTTGTGGGATGCCTTCAGAGAATATGGGGGTTGGACTGAGGAACAATTGTTAAAATCCAATGGAACTGTAGATCCACAAGATTATGTCCATTTGGGCGAATTACTTGTAGACGGTATCCATTTTTCCCCAATTGCCTATAGCGTGTTATACGATAAAGTTGTGGAAAGTATAGAGAAGCACTATCCCGAGCTCAGTGCTTACAATGTTCGTGAAAAACTTTCATATTGGCAAGAAATCAAACCAAATGATCTCGTTCAAAGCATCTTTAAGTGATAGAGGGGGGGGGGGGGGGGTTACTTTACATTAGTTGATTAGAAATGTTTTCAGTTGTGTAATATATTCTAAGTACAATGAAGCACACTAAAACGGAAGCATGGCAAAACATTAGAACATCTTGATTCAATCAAAGTCGCTGCTGTTCTTGACCTGGATCTTACCTTCTTCAACCAATTCGATCGATGACAGACTTTCTCTTTCACTGTCCAATAACTTGGCCCTCTTTTCATCTCGATCAGTGAGATACCAAGCGAGAACAGTCAATATAAGTCCAAACGATGCCAAGCATGCAGTGTATGTAAAGCCAACGAAATACTCGGGTTGGTACTTTGTATTCCAAACCAAAATTGGAACCCAAGCTCCTGTAACATACGCCAATGTATTAGTACACACAACCACAAAATTTCTTTTCATATCGTTCCCATATAGGAGTCTGTTAACCCAGGAAAAGATAAATGGTTGACCCCAACTAGTGGGCATACCAATAAGAAAGTAAGAAAACCAATGCAATCCTCTGGGAATTTCCCATGCAGCCAACATTGCACAACCCCAGATCAACAACACAAAGTAGAGTCCAACAAAAAACCAGTTCCTCTTTCCTCCCAAGAAATCGTTGATATAAGCAAATATAATTGCTAATACAATACCGCAGGCTGTCAAAATAGATGGCCAGGTATTATAGTCGTGGGAAGGCAACTTGAGAGTAATCTTCATCCATGTTTGGAAAGTTGGTTGCCCGATAGCTGCACAGGTGTTGTTATAGGTTAAGAATAGAACCGGGAAAAGATAAATGTGCCATGTGTTGAAGAAAGTCTTGATTTTTGCCCAGGTATAAGGACTTCTAGTGTTCAATTCAGCGCCTTGCAATCTTCTTCTTTCAAGACCGACCAATTTGTCTTCTTCCGTGAAATACCAAGCATCAGTTGTAGAAGGTGTGTTAGGATCGGTAAACATCGTATAAACACCGATTGGGAATGAAATGATCGCATCAAAGACGAACATCCATTTGAAGGGCGGTAAGCTAGATTCCCCGAATCTCTGGATAATTGCTTGTTGCAAAGGTCCAGAGATAATTCCACTCAAGTTACCAGCGATTGCAAAAAATGCAGATCTCTTGGTAAGTTCGCTTGCGCTATAGTTAGAACCGACTAAATATTCTAGACGAAGTGTTAGTATTCATTTTACAAGTTTTTTAATTTAGGTAAAGTTATACGTACCAAGAGCTGGGAAGTAACCACTTTCAACGAATCCCAAAATGAACCTTAAAGCGTACATTCCGCGGATATTGTTCGGACCGCAAGTGATCATCAACACAGTTAATATCGCCCATATAATTTCCAAAGTTCCTAAATAAAATCTGGCAGAGATACGGTGTAAGATCAAGTTGGACGGAATTTGACCTATAATATAACCAACTGTAAAAAGAGTGGTCAAATAGTTGTATTGGTTCTTATTCATGGTGTAGTATTCATTCATACCATTAACGTAGGCAGTTGTAATGTTGGATTGATTCAAATTTTTTATGAAATAACCCAAGCAAGAAGACGTCAAAAGAAAGAAATCCAACTTGAGCAAATATCTCTGCTCCTTGGGATGCTTATCAACTCCATCCCACAAGAATTTCTTGATCTTAAACACTTTGGAAGTCTGTCTGTAGTGAATTTGTTCGGGGGTCAAGTTTATTGACAAATCAATGTAAGGTTCATTGCTACTGACACTGACTTGGTCGAAAGCAATTTCGCCGCCTTTTTCAGTGCTTGCATCAAAAGAAGAATCAACTTGATGTCTCCTTCTGTTAGTAACAGCTGGATTTTCAGATGCAAGAAGTGTAGACTTAACTTTACTCCACACAGTCATTATTCTTATGTAGTTACTGCTGTCAAGTCAATGAAGATTTGCACATTCAAGACTTGCATGCCATTAAATACTGGAGATTGAACATTTCTGACTAATACAATAGAAGTGATTCAGCCGGTAAAGGGTGAAAAATTTCACTGTGGTTCTACTGATAAGCGTAAGGTATAATCGACCCCCATTTTTAGTCGGCTTTCATTTGACTTGACAATGACAACTATTTCATGCGCAACCCCGATTAGTTGCAAATTGTGGCTACTTGTGGTTGCATTGCGAAAAAGTTGCGCAGAAAATTGTAATTAAGATTGTTATCAGAAAAGTACATTTATTCCGCTGGTGTGTTAAAGAGAATAGAATGGCGTGTTCGGAGAAACTGAAATAATTAGAAATATGCCATAGTATGCCATAGTTTAAGCTTCGGTGAAATCGACTAAATCAATTTTCGGTGTATTTTAGTCTTGTAATGTGTACCTAAGATTATTTTTAAATTTCGATTATCTTACAAACTTGTGGTGGACAGTGATTCAGACTCATCCAAGAGACGTTTAATTTCCGCTGGAATTGGCTTGGTACTGTCATACAAGAGAATTCCATTTTTCCTTGCGTCCTTTTTCTCCTGCCTTTTGTAGAACCACAAAGTCACAAATGCCATCACCACCGTGGCTGCTGTATGACAACTTGTGTAGACATAACCGGTATGATTTCTAGGTGCATCCACAGTAGGGAATACAAGTCTGTCGACCCAGGCTCTAAATTGCTGCGAAAATAAATTGGCGAAGAGAAGTACAATGGCTCTTTCTTGAGCGTCGTGTCGCATGATATCATTTATCCAACCGTAGATCACCGAACTGACAGTTATAGACATATAACCTAACAGGTATGCAAACCACTTTGCTGAATCCGGTACATCCCAGATTGCAAGAATTACATTTCCAATTAGATTTAGCGAATAAGCCCAACTGATGGAAAGAACTCGTGACTTATAGATATCAGCACCAATATTTACCAAAAGAATGAATAAAATGCCTAGGGCAGGAGGAATTGAAGTAAGTCTATTCAAAGTAGGAATACTGTAGCTTTTTTCTGCTTTCAACCACAACGCAATACCACCACCAGATGTTTGGTTCGATGACCAAAAGCAGTAATCAAGCACTGATACGACATAAATCCTCCAATCAAAAATAATATTTTTCCACACTTTCCAACTAAAGAAAGGAGGTGGATTGGGTGAAGCAGGGGAAATGTTTGCATCCTTCAATCTTGATCTTGCTAATCTAACCTCGTCATCAGTCAAGAAAATTGAGTAACAATTGTATGGAGTTCCTGGAATGATGAAAAACCCAAGAACACCTACTGGAAGTGTAATGATAGCATCTATAATGAACAACCAACGCCATCCCGATAATCCACCTACTCCTTCCATCGCAGCAGAAGTATGCCCGGCAATTAAACCACTGGTCAAGTAACCAAGCATCTGACCACAATAATAGAATCCACCTACGAGTCCGAGTTCTGTAGGAAGGAAGTAGTTGGAGAAACAGAAATGCCAAAGAATAAAATAACCAGATTCGGCTGCTCCCACTAAGAATCTAAGAGCGTAAAGTTGGGTAGGAGTCTGCACAGCATAATGTGACAAGGTTATGAAACCCCAAATGACCTCAGAACCACCAATTAAATAATGTAGTGGAACTCTTGGTAAAAGGTACATGAAGAATATCTGAAAAATAACTGCACCGGCATTATACATGGACTGAGCATTAATAAAATCGTTATTAGCCATACCAATCTCTTCTCGCATTCCTGAAACGTAGGCATTGGTAATATTGGCTTGGTCCAAATATTTTACCCAGTAACCCACAAATGAATAAAAGGTAATGAGAATATTTAACTTTATCAAGAGCTTCTTTTCCAAAAAGGGCATGTTCTTTTCACCCCAACGGAAACGACTCTGCCTGCTTCTGACTTTCGAATTGAAACGGTATTCGAAGTCATCAAAAAATTTCCACCATGGCCTGTTGGCTTCATCTCTAAGTTCGAAGTCTTTCAGGTTGATACTCTCAAGAAGATCCTTATCATCGTCAAGATCTATATCATGTGAAACTACGACTGTACCATCTTTACTTCTGATTTTGCTTGCTGTTGTATCAAAGCCCGATAAACCGACATCATCTATATCCGGAATCTCTCTATAATGTGGGATCCACCTCCACACTGAGTCTCTAATAGTCATCTGATTCAATTGTGGAAACAAATCATTCAAGATAGTCAAAGTGTCGACTAAAGTCTACTTTATATAATCTGAAATCTTATTGACAGTGTGGCTTAATTATTTTTTTGATTAAATGATTGAACACATGCTCCTACAGTTAACAATGAAGAATTATCAGTGGTTAAGTATTCTTTTAGTCAATCTTATCGCAATCTGTAAAGGTTGTAATATTAGCGATCTGCCAATACCCCAAATTTCGAGAACAAAAATGGGAGTCCATATTTTAAGTTCCGCGTTTTTCGGGTGAGAAATGGTTGCAAATTATTTTTTTTCAAACTGTGGCTTTAGCGCCAATGTGCATCATTTTGAATTATCTGTCAATATTTGTGCAACTCCAATCGAGGACAAGAGCCTGACAGAGAATGAACTATTACAATGACATAATTACAAACTTATTATAGATCTTAGACCACTGAGGCTTTTGAAATATTATAACAAAACGTTGACACAGTCTCTCGCCCGAGCTTAAAATTAACTAGCTCAACAGTGTGGCACATATTCAATTCTGTCTCTTTCATAGCCAAATTCATAGTTTTCGCGAAGAACAAAGAATATTATAGCCTACAAGATATCTCAAAAGAGAGTTTGTACCGAAATATGGTGTACTTCATTGCCCTAGACGTCGCTTAAGCGTGGAAGAAACTGGGAGTGCTCTAGAAGTGTCAAACTATTGGATCTCTCTGTACAATAATTCTGCAGTATATAAGAGCTACAGTAGCGATAACGTAATACGTTGAATTGTTCTTAAATGCGTACCAAATATTTTGTTTTTCTTTTGAGTACGAGTAACAGTAATTATGTTAGAAATAAATGAAGAAACTACCAGGTTTCAAATACAGAATTAGTTATTTTACTTCCATCTGGTAACCGGTTAGAGCTGTAGTTTGGAAGAGGAGATTGGTGGAAGTTGAATCTTGATAATCATTGGAACTGCATAGGTCATTTTGGTTGCACAAATCAATTTGGAGAGCGGCATGAATTATGAAATTTTCATACTTTTGGCACAATTTGGAAGATTTTGGAATATGATATCCTGATAGTAGACAGACGGGCTAATACAATGCACTAAAGTGGAGTTATAACATAAGAATGCAACAGAAGAAGTATAAAGTTAGTTTTGGCAAGGATAGATGAAATGTAGCCGCATATTGAATTGAGAGCATTAATCTCAAAAGTACAAGATTATAGAGAATGTGTGTGCTTGAAGATGCAATCGTATTGTGCCATTTGTATTCGCATGTATATTATGGAGCAATTTCACGGGTAGAGAAATGAATAAAACTAGGATGATAGGATGGTGGAAATGGTTCAGGCTGCAAATTTATCTCAAGGAACGGGAGTCATACTGCGGAGAGATGCAGAAATAAGATTTGTAGTCTAAAAATTCCTGCGAACTACGCGCAGTGCATCAATTTGAAAGCTTTTCCTGCGGCTGAAGATTTACAAGTATACTTGCGTATGTAAAGAAGAATTTGGAGAGACGAAAAGTAATACTAAGCGTACTAAGCGCTAAGAAGATGTGAAGTGAAAGAAAGAGTAGCCTGCACGAGAACATGAAATAATGAGGTGTTTATGCTATTTTTATTTTTTTGATAAAGTTAATGGATCGGATTTGTTCAGGAGTTATCAAAAATTGCAAGGATGTGATCTACAAAGTATTCTTGTGCAGAAAGTCACATTGCGATCAAACGAACGATGTGGAAGTTAATGAATACGAGAAGATCCAGAATTAATAGACCGTTACGTCATGAAAAGATCTGGCTGAGTCAGAGCCGATTCTTCCATCTCAGTCTACCCCACCTAAACGAGTCATGTCTATTACTTGGATTTAATAGTTGCATACAGCGTGCCTATACCAGCAAAATAGTAATAGACAGGTTTCCACTTTAACATCCCTCGTTAAATCCCAAACTGCAGTGGATCGCCGTGGATTAAAATTGTTATTACAGTAGCTGTCAGTGGTATTATCATATCGCTGTGGTTACGTATATGGACAGTTACACCTATTTCGATATTTGACGTATACGGCAAGCTCTCATATTTGACAGCTTCGTGGTGATAATATGGAATGAGTGTACTCAACCATTCGAGCTCGCATCATAGTCAGAATTCTGGTGAGGACAATGGGGCGAACAACCCAAGGAATGAAAGTGAGGGCCTACATGAGTCTGACCTTCAGACAGCCCTTCTTGGGGGAAAAACTGGTTCGACTTCGCTATCGATCGCATCACTAGTTTCCAACTATGAGATCAGCGATGGATCAGAAACCTCCAACATCTCACCGAAAAGCATCACCGACTATGGTCAACACGAATCAAATAACCATAACCATAACAATAACAATAACAATATCAATATCATTGGCAATAGCAATGGCAATAGCAATGACAATTTCAATCAAATTCAATCATCGCAGGGAATGCTCTCAAGTAACTCTATCGATTTCATAAGCTACAATACAATTAGTAATAGCAATAGACCCAATATCGGTTTCCCTTTACCAACAGTAAGCAAGCGGTCCAATTCAGCAGATAACGTGATCAGTCTGGCAATTCGAGTCAAACGAAAGAAGCCGTCATGGAGTTCCGGTTCAACTTTCAAACTCTTAAAAGCTTGCAATTTTTGTCGAAAGCGCAAAATCAAGTGTGTCATCAAGGCGAACTCCAACATATGCGAATCTTGCAAATACCACAAGAGGGAGGAATGTATTTTTGACCATAAGGCGATCACGAATTCGAACTCTAACATCAACAATAGTTCGAAAATTAATTCTAGTCAAAGTGCCAAGTTCATCTTATCAGATCCAACTGGCACTTCATCCAATACTTACAATTCGGGTGGCGTTTCGACGTTTTCGCTGTCTCAGACTTTGGAATCTTCGGGTTCTGCCAAAAACATAGTGATTGTCTCAAATGCTTCTGGCTCTCCTTTGTCTACCAGAGATAGTTCTATCGTCCATAGTAATTCGACAGTATCGTCTCCACCGTCTCCACCAGTTATCAGAAATTCGCCAAATTCCACAGGGGCTTCAAATTACAAAGCTGCAGCACCTTCACCAACCGCCAGTATGAGATCGACCTCTTTAATATCTATTGACGGTTCGATCCCCAGCGTAACTCAAGAGTCTCCAAATCATAAATCTCCTCCTAGTGTTCATTTTCCAGGTGATGAACTTTCTCCTTCGTCTATGTCTTTAACAAACAATACCAAAAGTGCTCGACAATCTCTCTTCGAATTGTACCAGGATAATATTGAGCCATATACGCCGTTTGTGCCCTACGAAGTGTTTCACACCAATAACTACAGAGACTTAGACCAATTTTCCAAATGTTGTATCAATATAGCTACAGTGTCTTCGCCCAATAATAAGATCCCAGAAAGTGCTATTGAGCTCTTCCTAGAGTTCCTCAACAATTTCTTGTCCACTGGGTCAATTGTATGGAATGAAACCACCTTGGCTTGTTTTTTGTTGATGCCTCTTAGAATCTCCATAGACACGGCTATCATCGAGAAAAGCTTGCTTTTCTTCAACGAGTTGTACGAAGCTGATCCTGAGAATATATCGATAAACTTGGTAATCGGAGCTATGACCATAGACGCATACTATACTATGTTCCATGACTCTAAACTTACTACCAATCCTCGTATCTTGAAGCGTGCTGAAATCTATCTAAACAGTCTTAGCCAGGAATCGTTCAACTACCACTTCTTATACGTGGGACTTTATATCTATAAAATGATCTGGTTGAGCCAAACAAACAATCTATCTTTCAACGAACGAAAGTACAAGCTCTTTCAGTTAGAATTTGATATGTTGTTATGGCCAGCCAAGTTGACTACTGATCTTTCGGTTGTAAAAGATAAGTTGTTGGCTACTCCAGAAGCATTCATCTTACACGTACTTCACAATACACTATTGTGTGCCTACTACACGAGAGCATTGCAAGACAAAGAAGTAGTAGGCAAAATGATTTCTATTTCCCCTGTGCCTGGACTATACCACTTCATTTCCGGAATGGCCAAGAGTAATTTCAGAGTTACAAACGCTATTGTAGGGAGATGGAGTATTATTGCCAACTGCCGGGTGCAAACGGCCAAGTTGTTATTGGATTTGAATGGCATCATGGACTTCGATCCGTTCAAGCAGTCATTGAAGTTGTTTTCCAAAAAGAGCAACGTCAAGGATGTGGTCTGGCAGGATAGAATATACGATAGAATACAACATCTACTACATCAAAGTCCTGATGAAGAAGACGACGATGATGTGGATGGTGCTGTTGTGTTTTGGGTGTTTAGGGATATCCGCAGTATGTCGCTCCAAACATACATTAAAGAAGAAAACGAGAGAAGGGCCAGTATGGGGCGTCCTGCTCTTGTGCCATGAATTTACGATCTGATTTGTTTTATTTGTATCAATTCATTGAAATAATCCTATTGATTCTAGCTGCTTGATAATAACAAAAAAAATGCAGATCATACATCTAAAGGTTTATAAAAAGTGTACAAAATATGGAATGGACTTTTGCTTGCTACGCAATGCCAATATTTAATATTAATTTAATAAGAATAATAACAGCAATATTAAGAATATTAGTTTTCATTGTAATAGTCTTACATATTAAAGTTTTGGAAATAAAGTGTAAGAACGTTGAAAATCGTGAGATTTTTGCAGCACACTGCACGAAAACGTAATATTGCTCCGACGGGATTTCCCTATAACTGCAATGTCATGTATAGAATTGTTTTTGCTCGAAAATATGCATCTATCAGTCTTATCACGTAATTGTTAGCAGCTATTATGACTACCCTAATTTAGCGATTGCCAAATGAGACGTGAATTGAGCCTACATAGAAATCTAGGTATCTAATTTTGTTCTGCGGCGAAAATTGAACGCTTAAGATCGTCATTGTCAATCTGATCGAAAGATGGTAATTTCTCCTTCAAATTCTCTGGTTTAAGTTCGGGGTAATGTTGAGAAATTGCTCCAACAACTTCGTTATAAAATATTTCATAAGCTTTTCCTGTGAAATGAACTCCGTCTGTGAGTAACTCCTGCAATGGTACATACTCTTCTTGTAGTTGCACGTCAGTCCAGTTGCCATATTCCTGGAACTTTTTCCACAAATCGACAAATGGTAAGCTGTGCTTGTTGGCTACGGCCCTGGCAGCATCGGCATAGGCTCTGTTGTTCTTGTTAGAGGTTGTATTAGTATCTTTTGGTATTCCCCATTCTTGCGTTTTTACTTCCCATAACTTCGGATCATGCAAGCCTGGTCCAACTACTATCGTTTTAATCTCAAGATCTTGAGCCAATTGAACTAACTTCTCAATATTCTTACTATACTCGTCTAAAGGAACTCCCTGAAAATTGCTCAAGGAGTCGTTGGTTCCAAAGAAAATGGCAAGCAACTTGATTGCACTTTTGCCTCTCTCGGTAGCCAAGATCTCTGGCAATATTTCCACGGCATGTTTAGAGTTATACCCTGAATATCCCCTATTTTCTATGTCAAGTTTTCTTTGGTAGTCATCCTGGAGATTGGCCGCAAAGGAAAAGTCGAGACCTTTCCCAAAACTCATTTGGGTTATGGAATCCCCGAAGAGTACAAACTTGTCGTAGTACAAACCCATGTTTAATATTCTAGAAAACAACAATGACAATGTGAAAAAAAAAGAATATAGTTGGCGTCAGTTGATTTACTAACTGTGAAGGAAGTGAAATGTAAAACATTTCCATTTTACAATACGACTCAGATGTCTATTTAGTTTTGTCAAAATTGACTTCAGTCGGAGATAGAAATATACGAGGGTCAAAGTTGGGTCGGAACAAATTTCGGATGTGCAAACTACCCCAGATTTAGCCAGATCCGGCGTCTAGTAGGTGGACGCGGACTATTCTGTAACAGGCAAGTACTCCTTCTCTGTTTGTCTCCCATCACGGAAAATCTAATCGTCGTACCTATGCAGCTAGTACGAATAGGGCAACAGTTCCTTGGAATGGTGGTAGCGAACCGGAATCGTTATCACATAAACTCTCCGGAGTCAATTGCCATAGCACTAACTTAACGTCATAGGATCAATTTGCGGAGAAATCATATATATAAGATAATTTTATTTAAATTTCAGTTCATTTTTTTCACTTTGAAATCACAATCATCATAAATGGAATTCGACAAATTTCCTTTTCATTATCGAAGTATTCTTATCAATTGATTGCTATATATATGATACTGAAATATGACTTTCGTACCACCTTCAATTGTGGAGTCAACCTTCAAAGATTGGAAGTATAGAGAGTACAAAACTAAGGAATGGAAGTCCTCGAGAAAAGATGCCGAGACGACCGAGATTCATGCCGATTTGCTAGCCAACAAAGAGATTCCAGATCCGTTCATCGACACCAACGAACGTGATGTTCAATGGGTAGGTGAAAGAGACTGGGAGTATGGGAACGAGTTCTTTGTTTCCGTAGGTGCCAAGGAGTTGGCAGTTCACGAGTTGGTTTTTGAGGGTTTAGACACGTTTGCTACGGTTTATTTAAATGATGAAGAGATCTTGATTACTGATAATATGTTCCGTGAATATCGGGTTGATGTAAAGAAGTATTTGAATTTCGATGGTGCTAACAATTTAAGAATTCTCTTCAAAAGTGCTCTCCACACAGCCAGAGCCTTGGAGAGAAAACATGGAAAGTTTCTCTGTTTCAACGGAGAATCTAGTAGAGTTCAGGTTAGAAAGGCTCAATACCATTTTGGCTGGGATTGGGGTCCCGTGTTGATCACCTGTGGTCCCTACAAGCCGGTGAAATTGGTTTCCTACAATTCGTACATTAAAGATGTCTATGTCAAGGTTGATGTTGATAAGGATTTAAAGGCTAACATCGACATTCAGTCTGATATCTTTTCTGTCTCTTCTGCATCAACATTGGAGATAGAAGTGAAGTCTCCTTCTGGACACGTTATCCAGACATTCTCCACAAAAATCGGGAAGTCAGATACTTACTCCCACAAGTTTGCAGTTGAAGATCCAGATTTATGGTATCCTTTGGGTCATGGAGATCAGTCATTGTACGAGTTCAAGATTAGTTTGGAAACCCATGTACTTTTTAAAAAAGTCGGTTTCAGAAAAGTAGAATTGGTTCAGGAAACCTTTGCTGAACAAAAAGGTTCAAGTTTCTACTTCAGAGTAAACCATATTCCAATCTACTGCTCTGGTTCCAATTGGATTCCGGCTCACTCCATGCAGACTTTACTTGTTGATTCTGATTACAAACAGTTGTTGCAGTTGATGGTCGATGGGCATCAGAATATGGTGAGAATATGGGGCGGTGGCTATTATGAACAGGATATTTTCTACGACGAATGTGATCGTTTGGGTATCTTGGTTTGGCAAGATTTTATGTTTGCATGTGGTCAATATCCTGGATATCCGGAGTACATAGAATCAGTATCAGAAGAAGCTAAGCATCAGTTAAGGAGATTGAGAAATCATTGTTCTCTTTCCATTTATGCTGGTAACAACGAAGATTACCAGGTTGCTGAACAGTTCAATTTGGAATGGGATAGTACTGATAACTCTGGTGACTATTCCAAAACCAACTTCCCAGCCAGAACTCTATACGAAACTGTATTTCCTAAGTTGGTTAGTGAATTCTGTGCTGAGATCCCATACCATCCTGGTTCTCCATGGGGCGGTAATGGTACTGCTGATGCCACGGTAGGTGATCTTCATCAATGGAATGTTTGGCATGGAAGTCAAGAAAAGTACCAGGAATGGTATAGACTAGGTGGCAGATTCATTTCCGAGTTTGGTATGGAAGCTTTGCCCAATAGAAAGACTTTCGAAGCTTGTATCACCGATCCAGACGAATTTTACCCTCAATCAGAGCTGGTTGATCACCACAATAAAGCCGATGGGTTTGAACGTCGTTTAGCACTTTATGTGATTGAAAACATTAAGGTCCAGGGCTTGGACTTCGACTCGTGGATCTATGCCACGCAATTGATGCAGGCTGAATGTCTTGGTTACGCTTACAGGTGCTGGCGAAGAGAATGGAGAGGTGACGGTAAAAGATATACAGGTGGTGCTATCGTCTGGCAAATCAATGACTGTTGGCCCGTTACTTCGTGGGCTATTGTTGATTTCTTCAAGAGACCAAAACTTGCTTACTATTCCGTCAAAAGAGAATGCAGACCAATTGGTCTTGGTATGTACCGAAACGAAAAGAAACATACCCATGAACAAGCAATACCTCATTCAATTGCTGGACCTCCACACGATTACAGTCAAGTTGACTACAATGTTGACATTTGGGGTGTCAATTCCAATTCTGTAGACCAGCCAGCAGTATTAAAAGTTGATATCTACAACGTTACCAGCGGTGAAAAACTTGAATCCTTGCCTGACCAAGATGTAGTTTTGAATGCTAATCTGTCTACAGAGTTTGTCAAAGGTCATCCAATTGCCAATATCCAGCCAATTGTGGTATATTCCAGATTTGTTAATAAGGAAGATGGATCTGTTATTGCAAGTGCTGGAGACTGGCCCCAACCATTGAAGTACCTCAAGTTTCCAGGGAGAGAAGTAAAGTTTCAAATTTCCAATGGTTCCATCAAGTTGTCATCCAACAAGCCTGTCAAGGGAGTTGAAATTCTTGTAGAGAGAGACGTCTTCTTGCAGGATAATGGTTTTGACTTGTTTCCTGGAGATGAGAAGGTTGTGATTGCTGAGGATTTGAAGACTTGCGACAAGGTGACAGTCAGATACTACCAACAACAATAGATATTCAGAGCTTGTATTTAGTGAATCGAGTTAGCTAGGACAACTGAGAATTTCGCAACCTTTGGAAAAGCGAAAAACGTAATATGGATAATTGACAAAATCTGAAGTATCAATAGAAAAATTTTCATATTGATACATATAACTGTATGTGTATTTGTTAAAATCTTCGTGTAATCGTTTGCAGTTGTAGTTTCATGATATTATCTCTTCTATGAAAATCTGAACTATGTATCTTACTAGAACAATCTTAACTGTATAATGCGTCTATGACTCAAAATCAACCAAAAAATTTCAGTCTGTGCTATTAATTTACAAATCTGTTCATTATTCAAATACATACTATTACTCCAAAACTATAGTCATGTCTCCTAAAACGTATACCATAGTTGTGAAACTAGGCACATCTTCACTTGTTGACGAAGTCACCCGAGAGCCTCGGATAGCCAATATGTCGCTCATAGTAGAAACCATCTCCAAGCTTCGTCGTCAGGGCCACAAGATAGTGATCGTTTCTTCTGGAGCAATTGCCTTCGGAATGAAGCGTATGGGCATGGAAAAGAAGCCCAGTAAGCTTGCTGCTGTTCAGGCTTTAGCGTCAATTGGTCAGGGACGTTTGATCGGTCTTTTTGACGATTTGTTCAGACAGCTAGACCAGAGAATCGCCCAGATCTTAATTACCAGAAATGATATCATGGATTTCACCCAATTTCGGAACGCCCGTACTACATTGAACGAGTTGCTTGACATGGGAGTGATTCCTATAGTTAACGAAAACGATACATTGTCTGTAGCGGAAATCAAGTTCGGTGATAATGATACACTCTCAGCCATCACCGCTGGAATGATCCATGCTGATTACCTATTCTTGATGACGGATGTGCAGTGCTTATACACGGACAACCCCCGCACCAATCCAGATGCTAACCCTATATTGTTGGTGGACAAAATAGACGACTTGGCTGTGAAAACAGACTCTGGCAGTGGAGCAGGATCTCAGGTTGGGACAGGCGGCATGACTACGAAGCTCATTGCAGCCGATCTAGCAACAAACGCCGGAGTTACAACCATCATCACCTTGTCCAGTCAACCGTACTACATTCTCGATATTGTCAGAAACATCCAAAGCACAGACACGGAGCATTTGACTATTGAGCAGCAAACTAAGCAGATGGAAGAAGATATAGCCTGCCACAAGATTCCTTTGCATACCCGTTTCCAGGGTCTTCCCAGAGATACCCAGATCAAGTCGGACCGCAAGTTCTGGATCTTACATGGGTTGAAGACCAAAGGTGACATCATCATCGACGAGGGTTGTTTTAAAGCTCTCACTCGTAAGGACCGTGCTGGGCTCCTTCCAGCAGGAATCATCGATGTGATAGGCACTTTCCATGAAAGTGAATGTGTTTCTATCAAAGTTGTCCCGACTAGAACGTCCCCTGTAGATGAAGCTATAGAAGTAGGTCATTGCAGAGTTAACTACGCTTCATCGGAGATCTTGAAAATCAAGGGTTTACGAAGCAGCCAGATAGAATCCACCTTGGGCTATGCCGATTCGGAGTACGTAGCCCACAGAGACAACATTGCCTTTCCTCCAGTGTTGCCTCCATCGTCAGAAAACCTTGCCAGTTTGTCATTGACCGAAAATAATAATCATAATCACTATCACAATCTGGACAATATTCACAATCAGAACAATATTCACAATCATTGAAATAGTGAAATGGTTGTGATCAACAAAGTATAGTGTATTTAAGTGTACATAGTATTATATAATATTTCGAAATAGAAGCAACTTAACTATGGTTGAGGAAGAGATGTACCTGCGAATATATGGTTACATAGTTCGTTGAAGTACTATTGAAGTGGCATTTTCTATTACCACAAGAATTTATACCAAAAAAAACATAGAGTCGTTGCCTAATCTTGTGTCTTTCAAATTACTACTCTATAAGTGCACCCTTCCACCCTTCTGTCTCTACTATATCTTACTACTTTATACGCTCTCATAACAATACTGCAGTTCTTAATAAATCTGGCACATACTTAAGCTCACCTAAATAATCTAATTTATACTGCACACTCTATAATTCTCCAATCTTTCATACTATTCATGTCTCTTAACAATTCATTTCCAATCCCATATGGATCGCAAGCTCGTCATTAACGGAGGATCCGGTGAGCCGACGGTATTCAAGCACCGACTATTGGTGCCCAAAGAAGAAACCGGATCCGCTGGGAAAATCTTTACGATAGCCTCGTACGGGGCCAATCTTTATATAGGAACCACCAGGGGCCAGTTGCTCCATTATCACCATTTCGAGGATGCCGCTGAGTATATGCTCATTCTGAGTCTCCAACTCTCGGATTCTAACCGAAGAATTACCAAGATCTTGATTCTTCCCAATACTGAAAGAGCTCTAGTTCTTATAGGCTCAACTGCCAGTGTATATTCCTTGCCGGAACTATCTCCATGTCACATTGGAAAGTTAAAGGAAATCAACGATTTGCTGATCCTTGCGTATTCGGCGATTTCAAACGACTCCAAGCCGCAAAAACTGGCAGCGATAAACGACAAAATCGTCGCATTCACTTCTTCCAAAATCAGAATTATCCAAATCGATAAGGACCAAATCAAGTTACTCAAAGACATAAACTACTCCGGTGCTGTTAGTGGAATATCTACTGCTTCACGGATGTCATCAAATTACAGTAATTTGGTTTTGGTAGCGAATTCTTCTAATTACGATATCATAGATCTTAAGATGACAAGAAAGATTCCTTTATTCGATTATACGGGAAACGAAACTAATGTACCGCCACATATGGTCAGCTTCGAAGCACGAGACAAACAAGGAGCTGAAGAATATCTCTTGACTATCAAAAACGACGAGTCTACCTCATTGGCCATGTTCATCAACTCTCTAGGCGATGTCACCAGAGGCACTCTCACTTGGATAGGAGAAGGATATCCTGTCGGAGGCATCGTGGTACGCTGGCCGTTTGTTTTTGGTGTATTTGCGACTAACTATCACAACAACAAGCTCATTATCAGCTCTCTAGAGTCGTTGCAAGTGCTACACGTTGTGAGCTTAGAGGAGATATTCCATGGGAAATCTGTGCAACAAGAAATAAAAGAAATAGCAATTGAATTTAATAAAGATGAAACAAATGTTCAACGTGATATTATTAAAGGTCTTATCGAAGAAGAGAATCTTGAACAACAACCTGACAAAGAGAATCATGAACAACAACCTGACGAAGAGAATCTTCATCAACAGGACATTCAACAAGAAGAAGCAAGTGAAGAAGAAGCAGAACATCATTCGCAAGAACAGCATTTCACGCTGGACTCGATTAATTTAACGTTCTCGGAACTGAGTGAAATACTAGAAAAAAACTCATTAACGGAATCCACGCAACAGTTAGATCCAATCAACGATATAAAGATATTGAAAGTATCAGATATACTGGTAGAAAATCAAACCCTAGACAGTTTGCTTTCCAAAGTAAATCTCATGGATGGATCCACGAGTTTGTCGATTACTAAGCACTTCGACATAGGCAACATTATCCTTCACGACGAATCCAGCGTTTGGATATTGTACTCGGAAAGTGAATTGATACAACTACAGGATAGTTTTATCTTTGCGATGCAAGAGGGTACCATCAATACATTCTCTGGGGAACTAGAAGGAATAGTAGATACTTATGACGGTGAGATCCACCAATACATTTTGCATATGATTGTGCTATCTCTAATTGAAATTGGAGATAAGCAGAAGCTCTTGAAGTATGTACTTCGTTTGAAGAATGGCAAACTTGTGGTAGATCCCTTGTTTATCATTTACATGTTGAGTGACTTTGAAGAAATCGACACTACTCAATTTGACTTTTCTGTATATTCAGGAATCAGGGATATAATGGAGCAATGTAAGCCATCCAGCACTAGAAGATTAATGCTATTGAATTATTTTGATGCTGTTTATCCTGATCTTGTTGCAGCAACCTCTCAAACTCAAGACATAATTAGAAGATCATACTATGCCCTGTTCATGCTGAATGAAGACTCGTTATATTTCTTTCAAGAAAAGGACAAGCGGAATTGGTTCACTTATAGCGATTTAAATTCGACAATCATAGATCTTTGGTATTCCAAGGGATTTTTGAAAACTATATTGCATGCTTATCGTTGTCTTAAAGCTACCGACAAGGAAAGGGGGAAAGAGGTTTCTGAGAAACTATGTACTTTGGTTATTCAGTTGCTATCACAAGAGAAAAGTGATTCTGATTTATCAATGGAAGCGTTGGTTACTGAAACATTGGCGGATATTAAAGCAAACCAAACAGATCCGCCAATATATACCAAGTATCTCATTGAAATATTGAAAGTAGACAAAATCAGCGGTTTTGAATTTATGAAGAAGAACAATAAGCTGAAATATCGATCTGTTCATAAAACGATAATGGATGAGATCTCAGAAACATATGCTAGCGAGAACGACTTCTCGTTACTCAAGATTGAGTTCCTAGAAAGTACATTACGTGAAAATAAGTTCAATTCTAGCCTTCAAGATGAGTTAACCTTTGAAATGGCCAAATTGATGTCTTCGTCTGAATTCTTCGTGGAAGAGTATAGAATTAATTTTGAAATCCTTGTTCAAACTTACAGGATTGAGAATTCGCTTGCTGATTCCAAATGGCCGAAGATTACTTGGCTCGAATTTTTACATTTGAACTCCAATTCCAGTGAGTGCAATGAGTTTATCAAAATATATTTGAAAGTCTACGAATTGCTTCTTGTTTCGAGCGATCTAAGAAAGTCCACCCCAGTTCTTTCCAAACTCATTCTGAACGATGAGCTATTCTCTTATTATAAGTTTGTTGACCCCGATGATTCTACCGTGAGTCTTTTGTTAGCCTATTCTGATTTTGAAAGTGCTGAATTTGTTGCCGTTCACAGAAAGTTACCATTTCCCAGATTTCACTTCTACATTGATAGCGATCCTCGCAAATTTAGTATAATCGCTCCTAGTCTAATAAGAGATGACTTGTTTACCATTTTAAAGTATTATTTGAAAGAGATCACCACCGATCCCCTTTGCAATTTTGCTATCAGGCATTTCATATCAGCATTCGGCAATTCGTTTTTCTCGCCATCTGAGATCCTTTCGTATTTGCCCAACCATCTCCCACTTGTGTATCTCCTGGATTACTTATCGGAAGTTCTTGTAGATGTCCAAGCGGTCAACAGAGAGTTACAATTAAGGAAGTCGCTCAGCAAGGCCGATGCAACGTTCACGAAAAACATTTACAAGAACTTTGTCAGCTCAATCGAAAATGGAACATAGATATGTTAGGAATATGTATATACAGTTGATCTAGATTTATATTTACAAAAATCCGGTTAGCAACAAGAGGTAGTCTACTACCATACCCAACCAGAAAATAAAACCTGTTCTGATGTTGGAGGTGAAGGCGCCCCAACAACTCTTTTGATCATCCAAGTCGACGTTCCTAATTTGGTTATATAACCTGGTAAATGCCCAAACCCCTGTAATGTAGAAGCCAGGACCCATGGAGTTTAGGAACCCAGCAGTAGTGTAGAATGCAGCTTGAGTGTAAGTTAAGCCCTTCAAGATTGGTTTAGTCTTGTCTCCCCAAGCCAAGGCAGTTGACTTTATGCCAGCCTTAATGTCGAATTGCTTGTCTTGATGAGCATAGATTGTATCATAGGTGAGACACCAAATCCAGTTGGCTATGAATAAAGGACCAGCAACATACCAATTGACAGCAGCACCGACGGCTGGGAACCCAAGGAGGCAGCCCCAACTGAAGCAGATCGATAACATAGCTTGGGGGTAGTATGTGAATCTCTTAAACAAAGGATATGCAGCTACAAAAGGTAACGATAAAGCTCCCAAGTAGAAACATTCAAAAGGCAACGACAATAACACGGCCAAGCCAGCAAAGCATTGCACTCCCATCCAGGCCACAGCCTGAGGCACGGTGACTCTGCCGCTAGTTATTGGTCTTTCCATCGTTCGGGCCACTTGGTTATCCAAGTTTCTGTCCCAGATATCATTGATGGTACAACCAGCGCCTCTCATGATAATGGCACCGATGGAAAAGAGCGCAATGGCATAAAGAGATGCAGTCAAAGGAGCAGCAATAGAGTATGCAGCCATGGTTATACCCCAGAAACTGGGAATGAGCAACAATAAGGTACCTACTGGTTTTTCCAACCGCATGAGTTCTACGTAAGGAATCCATTTCTCTGGCAATTTCGAGATGTATGGACCCAAGCCTGCAAGTCTGGCCAAACGAGCTGCTTCCAATTCCTCGGGTTTGAACTTAGATCGCGCATCAAGCACGCTTTTGCTGTAGTTAGGAGTAGTCAAGTCGATGACAGGAGTTGCAGTCTTAGCAGCAGTCTTAATTGGCTCAGGAGCTTTCAGGTAGTTTGTGTGTGGTTGCTTGAAAGCATTATAGATGACGGCAGAATTGATCAAACTTCTTGCAAATTGAACACGACTCACGGCAAAGGCAGACGAGCCTAACGGCGCTCTCATGAGTGACTTGGCTACCAAAGATACGCCCAACATAATGGTTGTGTAGAAAAATGAAAGAGATTGCACTGGTATTTCTGATAATTTCTGAAAAACGCGAAATACTATTTGATAAATTCTGAACTAAATTCTGTATGAAGAATTCGTTTTTGTAGCGAGAATGTTGAAACATGGAGAGTGGAAGTTGTTAGTTTTACAGATACAAAGCAATTTAGACACAATCATGGTAATCCTGATAATGAATTAGGAATCTTCAAAGATTATAGATTCACTATGGATTTTCGGTTGCGTGAATCAACTCATCATCTCATAGTAATCTTCATAAACATCACAGATCATTATTCAGAATTAGTCAATGTAAAGTATTAGTATAGACCAATGTTTGCTGGTAACCTTAGCAACATTAGCAAAATCTATCAATTTCTAAATCACGCCATTTCATGTCTCTTCCTCGAACGCCTCAAATTCCTGGTTGTCTTCAGTATACCTTTCTCTCATCACCCTATGGCCATCTATCAAAGTCTTCAAATTGGCCAACTCCTCAGTCATATCAGGATAATTCTCTTTGTATGTAAAAATCTGTCTACACATAGGGCACAACCCCTTGGAAGTGTCTTGCTCTAGCCATTTAACTATGCAGTGCAAATGAAAGTTATGAGTACATCCCGACCCCAAAACGATGGGACAGTCATCTCCAGGATATTTACAATTGGGACATGTGCCATCAAAAGCTACCCGGCAAATTCCACAAAGCTCATCCACATAGCCGCTGGAATTGGCCTGACCATCAGCTGCCAAATTCCAGTGCCACGTCGAGAATCCATGCCATTCGACAACTTTCACCTTCATTATCGATGATAAATAGTACTGGTTGCAACAGAAAATCTGGAGAAATTAATGTTTTGGTTTTGTGCGTAGCGCTACCATGTGTTGGTATCAATATTACCTATATATATTAGAAGTTCCAACCATTCAAGAATGATGTGGAAATGCATACCAAGTTTAGTCTGGTTATTACAATGTAGTTTTGGTGACGAATTTGTTCTTAATTCTAATCTGGATACTAATTTAGATTTCCTACTAGTCATGGGCCAATCTAATGCCTTAATATTTAATAGCTCTTTTGTCAACAATTTACTTCTTGTAAATCAATCCTTTGAAGATATCGAACGAGTTTCCGTCAGGTTGTAGAAACAATATATCCTTAGTCAGTGTATCCTCTGCTATCAATAATCCATAATCTGATGTGATGCCTGTAACCTTCACATCGCGTTCCCTGCCATCACGTTGGAGCTTAACCAACTGATTGGAATGAAACCATCTCTTGTAATACAATGGCAAGAACGGCTTCAAGCCAGCATGTTTAAAAACTGAGTAGAAATCGTCCATGGTGTGCATCAATTTGGCCAAAAGAAGTTCGTGCTGATAAGGTGGGAGCTCTGGTAATCCCTTTTGAATTCTTATAGTGTTCAATTTGGTCAATACGATGTTCAACGATGTAGTTGGAGCTTCATTAGAAACATTGACACCTCCTCCCCAGACTAAATGGAAGGCATTATCTAAAAATTGGGAATTGATCAAAGCTCCAGAAACCTTGGCCCATTTGGCATCGTCGCCTTCTACAGTAGAACTAGTCTCGTCCTTGTCGCTAATCTTGGTGTAGAATTCCGGTTTTAAGATGTAGATATCATTTGGCCATTTCAATCTTACAGGTAAGTCTTCGTACCCAATACCCTTTCCAGCTTCATAACTTCCGTATCCCAATATAGCCTCTATCAATGCCAATCCACAGAGGTATTGTAGACAGACTACTGAAGAAGCATGCTTTTCACCAGAAGGAATCTTGAACAAGACCGAAGCTGCCATCACTCCTTTCGGGTTAATCCAAACGTTTCCACCACGCCCTCTTCCCGCTACTTGTGTCGTTGCAGTCAAAGTGAAGCCATTGGGCAAATTTCGCAAAAGTTTGGGATTTTTGTCCATCAATGTATTGGTAGAAGTAACTACTTCTCCGTATCCCAAAATAGAACCAAATTCTCCAACCTTTCCGTTGTACAACCGATCCAAATGGCCGAAGTATGCTCCCATGCTAAAGAAGGGAGTTGTTTTAGGATCCGGCAAGTTCCCTTCGCTGAAGAGCTTTATGTGTTTTGGTACCAGATTGGCGTCCTCCACACTGTATGTAGAATCATCTAGAAAGTAGTCGTGGTCATTTTCTGTCTCATTGTGGAATATAAATGTGTCGTTGTCGTCCTCCAAGGAGTTTCCATGGAAATCCTCTTTCAATTTCAAATTACTCAACAAATTGTTGACCGTCACCTTGTTCAAATGAGATGACAACAAGATTGGTGTAATTTTGGGAACAGTGACATCTACATTCTCATTCACCTTTAAGCCTAATTTTCCCAAGCAGGATTTAAAGAACATTCTACGTCCATGGTCCCCATCTCGAATGGTCTGGATAACTTGCGCATATTTTTCATCCCCGTCTGTTTCCTTCAATAAGGATGGCGTGAACTCAGGATGAGTTCCAGTTAAGATGATGTCGCCTTTACCAACCTTCTTGTACACTACAGCCGCTCTTTCTGAGTCTTCTATATCTATATCACTGCTATAGGTAGCCAATACTTGTACGCCTGTGTATTTCGAGGCATTCAAGAAGACTCCGCCGCCGTTGTAGTAATTGACAACTCGAGCTGGAGAGTCGGGCAAGATTGAAGTATTGACGTGTACGATAGCAGCTCGGGATCCCTTATGAGACTCATAGACAAACCCTTTATAAGCACAACCTTTTGAAGTTCCTGGAAAAAATTCCAACTCTCGTGGACCTGAGACTTCTAGAAGAGGATGTCCCACTTCAAACTCAACTCTAGCAGACCCGAAATAGCCACCAGCACAAAAGCCCAAGAACTTACCTCCTTTACGAACAAACTGCGAAATCCTTCTGTTGCCCTCACCATTAAAAACGTTGCAATAAGGCAAATCTGCACCTCCCGGGATCACTAATAGGGATGTCTTATACATCCATGGATCGTTGAGAATCGACTGCTCAGATATAGTCACCACAGCATAGAAAGGAGACAAATGGAGCCTTAACGATTCCAAACAGTGTTTCACACTTTCGGTGGTTGTTCCCGGGCCGGAATAGACTAGTACATTCATAACAGAACGTAGAGAAAGCAAAACTGACAATTAGTTGGGAAGTTGGTAGAAACTGCAATTCAATCCAAATGAAAGCTAAGGTACACGACAAAAGGCTAGAAGTAATTTCTAATATAATAGCAATGATTAGTAGTCAGAAATACAGGATAGGCTAGAGCATATTCTGAAAATACTGCTTTTATCGTATATTCTTCTAGTTTAAATATAATTTCGGAGAAGGTATAGCAAGAGCCATAATTTTCCACTAGTTGTGCAGGAGTGGACTCTCAGAGACTCACAGAGACTCAGATATTTTGCGAAATCACTTTTCATTGTGAATCTGATCACGAGATGACTCAAGAACATTGGTCCAAGTAGAGGAAGTAAAAGCAGCTTAGCTAAAGGCGTGTAAATCGCTTGAAATACATAAGGGCATTATCTCATACTATCGATAGACCATATTTACGTCGCCAGAATTTGATTAGTGAAACTTCTTTTTTTGTTGAAGATTCGGTTTTATCATTTGACAAAAAATTTAAACCTATTGACTATCATCGAACAAAATGTCTTTGCAAGAACAATCTGAGACAATATCATTGAATCCTAAGCCAGGGTTTGTGGTCAAAACCAAAATTGTAGATGCTTCAGACGCTCAGCTCATCGCAAGAAAGGTGTTTATTAACATTTGTCACGAACTGAATGTTCCACGACCCCAAATTGACTTTGAGCCTGAAAAAGTGTTTCCACTAATCATCGAGAATCAATGGGAGATTCCGATGATAGTGCTGGTTCAGAAGGAAGAAAACGACAAGAAGGGCTTTCCGCTGTTTGTGTTGGATTGCTGCATTAACTCCTTGTGCTTCCAGTGGTGTCAAGTAAATGCGGACTTGCGCTCTATTATGATTGAATGGAGTATTGAGTGCGTAGAGATTCTTCATGAGTATGTTCTCGAAAGACAGTACACGATCCCTAAGATGATGTCAAAGGGCCCTTTGTCTCAGACAGAAGTGCCAGTTTCTGAGCTAACTGCTTCTGCGCTACAGCAGAAATGGAACAAGTTGAAAAGCAACGAAACCTTGGGATTGATAGAAGCGTTGCACGATCCAATGGATGTAGATGAAGGTGAAGACGATAAAAAAACACTTCAAGACTTAATGAACATCTCGGGAAAGCCAATTGTGCAAAAACGAAAGATTCTTATCGAAGAAATCCCAGAGCACCAAATAAATAGTGTGCCAAAGATCCAAGAAGTCACAGAAAAAGAACCAATACCGAAGTCACAAATATCATACAAATTAGAAAACCCAATAGATCCAACAAGATATGACTTCAACGTCACCTATAAGCAGTTTCCTGAAAATAATGACTACCAATTGTTGATCAAGTTTCAATGTGAACAGATTAGCTCGGGATCTGACTTGGATGTTTTCTACGTACCTAACATACACAGCATGAGACTTGTCAATTTGCTGGCTACGCACTACTTCACTAAAGGACTGAAGGAGGACTACGTTGATCTCCCCTTGGCTGAGGAAGTCATTGTAGGAATCCAAGTGAAGTCCACCTTTGTCACCGAAGACAAAACCTTGTATATAGTCATTTAGATAAAAAGCGCAAACATCAAACACTGTTTGCATGTTTACAAATGACACATTCAAAAATCTACAGGTACACATATTATTCCACATATTCATAGATTATCCCCACATACCACAATCCCTTACTACAAGCAAATTTGGCTTGCTAACAATAATGTACATTAACCAGGAAATAGCGACAAAAAATTGCGCGATTGATTCGCGCATGTTAGGGCTCAATCGGGAAGTCCCGCTCGAATCTTTTCCTCTGTTGTAAGTTAATGAGCATCTCAACGATTACTTTGTTAGGCATATTATTCCGATATAGTTTAATTTTTTTTATATATAGTTGTAAACTCTCCACTTCTTTTTCTGGTTGAAGTAGCCTTTGCTCTTTACCGAAATGAACACTAACACCGAAGAACAGTTGTTGATCGGCGCGGTCGACCACGAGAACTACGATGCCATCACTAGATTTCCTTCTCGAAACGAAACTGGCTATGTCATAACGCCGAAGTCCGAACTCAAGTTCGTGTCTTCAGCGTCGGGTCCCCTTGTAGTGACTTTCTTTCTCCAGTACTTGTTGTCAGTGACAACAATCTATGCTTCGGGAAGATTGGGCTCCAAGGAGCTTGCTGCTGCTTCGTTGGCTGTTTGTACCTTTAATATCACAGGTTTAGCTGTTTACCAAGGCATGGCTACCTCGTTAGATTCGTTCTGTTCCCAGGCTTTTGGCTCAGGCAAGTTGACTAATGTAGGTTTGTATTTCCAGCGTTGTTCTTTTATGATGTTGACCATTACCATCTTCCCCTTGGGTTTCATCTGGTGGTTTTCTGGGTCGATATTGAGTCTCGTGGTTCCAGACCAAGAATTGGTAGAAATGACACAGCTTTTCCTCAGAATCAACATCTTTGGAACTCCTGGCCTCTTACTTTTTGAAACTGGGAAGAGGTTCTTGCAAGCACAGCATATCTACAATGCTGGAACTTACGTTCTCTTACTAGTAGCTCCTCTCAACTTGTTTTTGAACTGGATTCTTGTATGGCATCCAGTCTACGGTTTAGGCTACATTGGATTGCCTATAGCAGTAGGTATTGTTTACTGGGTTATTTCGTTCTTGATGTTGGGTTACGTAGCTTTAATTGATGGTAAGAAATGTTGGGGTGGTCTTGAAGTTGAAAAGGCATTTGTGAACTGGCGTCCTATGCTCCAGTTGGCCATCCCAGGCTTGATCATGGTTGAAGCTGAGTACTTGGCTTTCGAGGTATTGACTATCTTGTCGTCTTCATTCGGAACCGCTTCTCTCGCAGCTCAGTCTATTGGAGCCAATGCTGGTTCCTTAGCTTTCCAATTACCTTTTGCTGTCGCCGTAGCTTTATCTACCAGAATCGGCCATTTCATCGGTATGGAAGATGCAAAATCGGCAAAAATCGTCGCCAATTTGACTATTATATTTGCTACTTCCATTGCTCTATTAAATGCCTCGCTGATTTTCTTCGGCAGAAAGTGGTTGGCCAAATTGTTTACTGACGACGATGATGTTCTAGAATTAGCTACCGATATCCTCAAACTTGTGGCCATAAACCAGATAGGGGATGCATACAACGTCATTGGTGCTGGCGTGCTTAGGGGTCAGGGCAGACAAAGAATCGGTTCTATACTTAATATGATTTCCTACTATGTCATTGCCCTTCCTGTGGGTTACTACCTTGCATTCCATGTGGATCTTGGCTTGCATGGCTTGTGGTTCGGGTTAATTGCTGGAGTTGCCACTTTGGCCTTGGGAGAATTCATTTGCATTTACACCTGTGACTGGAACCGGATCCTTATCGAATCCAGAGACAGACACGACTAATAATATACTAGCATAATTGACTATAGACATATTTAATTAATAATATTAATATTGGAGAACAATAAACGGTACGCTCGGAACGTATAATGGTGATACTGCGATACCATTAGCAGTAGAAGATTTTGCACCCTTTTAGATCGCTATTCAATTTTTGATGGATGTAAAGATTGCGAAAAAATAGTATGCAGGATGTTGGAGTTACAATTTTTTTTGCAGATCATCTCTATAAGAAACTAGAACATTTAATCTATCATGTCCCAAAGAGTTTCGAGTTAATAGAAGACAAAACCATCAATAAATAGATGCCGCCCAGAAGAAAATTTGACAAGAAGAACGCTCAGACTTTCCAGATTGTACATAGAGCACATGACGATTCTCGCTTCTATGATGAAGGAGCCTCTTCGCATGTTCTTGTATCAGCTCCAACGAACAAGATCAAAACTGGACCACAAAATGAAGTTAGTGGCAAGAAGAAGATATATTCTATTGCAGAACTCGAGCAAAAACTTGATAGAGATGAGATCTTAGCGTTAAGAGAAAACGAAGGTCTTGCTGCTCAGTATGGGATCTTTTTCGATGACTCCAAGTACGATTACATGCAACACTTGAAGCCTATCGGACAGGATCGAGATGCTGTTTTTATTGAAGCCAACAGTGGACAGAAGAATAAGATGAAGGCTACTAATGTTGAGGAATTGTTTAAGGACCAGTTACCTTCTGAAACGAAGAGAAAAGTCACTACTGAGTTAAACCAGAGTATTCCAGATGAATTGAAGGGATTTAATCCGGAAATGGATCCCAGATTGCGAGAAGTGTTGGAAGCTTTGGAAGATGAAGCTTATATCACAGACGATGAAGCTGACGTAGGTGCAGATATAGGTTCAGATGTAGGTGACAAAGGAAATCTGGGAGCAAAGGGAGGAGATGATATCTTCTCGCAGTTATTGCAATCTGGAGAAGTTGACGATGAGGAAGAGTTTTATGGTTCCGACTACGACAATTTCGAAGACGACTATGATGAGTGGGATATGGACAACTATGAAGATGAGTACAATGATAAATATGACCCGGACAATCTTGAGGAAGCAGAAAAATTGTACAATGAAGGTGAAGCTCCAGCTGAAGTTTTAGAATCTGACATCAGAGTGCCGAAAACCGGATGGCAGAACGATTTCTGGAAGTTCAAGGCTGCCAACAAGTACAAGGTCAACGAGTGGGACTCTGACGACGAGTTTGAAGAAGGTGGTCAGGAAGTACCTTTACAAGATGAGGAAGCCGATCTTGTGGGAGAATTACCAACCAATGAAGCATTCAAGAAGGTTGGCAGCAAGACCAAGAACAAGATGAGAAAGAAGAAGGGAGCTATGACCGATACTTCTTCATTTTCTATGTCGTCTTCTGCTGTGTTCAGAACAGAAGGGTTGACTTTGCTAGACGATAGATACGAACAACTAGCTAAGAAGTTTGAGGACGAGCCCGAAGAAAATATTGAAGAGTTTGACATGAGCAAGGAGAGAAACGACTTCGAAGACATGCTAGACGATTTCCTCGACAACTATGAATTGGAGAGTGGAGGAAGAAAGGTCGTCCGAAAAGACGAAGAGAAGAAGAGGCTCCAGGAAGCAGCAGACTCTGTTTCCAAAGGGAAGACTGCAGCCAGAAGAAAGAAGGAAAAAAATACCACTAGTAGTTCCTTGGATAAACTAGGTGGATCTCTATCGAAGTTGAACATTTAGACTCAGTGAAGTCGCACGATCTTACTTAGACCAAAGACATGCATGAAAAAGAAAGAATAACTAAAGAGAAAGAGACATAAGATCCAGGAAGTGTATAGATATAGTAATTGTACAATAATAGCCATCAAATAGGCAATAAACACAATCATAAGCGTTATGATATTCATAAATGATGTAAAGATTGAGATGGCTGAACTATGGATGAAAGGTTCATTGTTATATGCAGTATGAATCTGTGGTTTTCAAATTTTACCAAACGACACTTTAGATATTTTTTGTTGCTTTAAAAACAGCTGAAACCCTATACTTATCCTTCTCTTCACAGTAGCCTATTACTAGGATATTTAAATCGTAATCGATCAGCACACGCGACCATCGAACGAGTTCTTACCAGTGCCGTGATTTGTTTTGAGTTTTTTTTTGCTGGTACGGATAGTTTCTGGAAGGTTTTTTTCCACACCCTTTCTCATTTTTATACTCATTAGAAAGTAACAAAAATACGGGTCTACTACCGGTTTTCCGTGGTACTCTTTGTTGTTGCATACTTTGGCTACTTAAATTTTTGCTGTTTTTCATCCGGTTGCTACCGGTGGCTACTGTTTTCTTCGAGCACCGCAATGTCCGACCAACACCATGGTGTCACCTCCATTTCTCGGGTGTATTCTGATGTCTTGCTGACCAAGCCACAGGCTTATTGGGATTATGATGACCTCAACATTAAGTGGAACTCGCAAGACAACTACGAGATCATCAAAAAACTCGGTAGGGGTAAGTACTCTGAAGTTTTTCTCGGAATAGACTTGTCCAAACAGGAGAAAGTCGTCATCAAGGTATTGAAGCCAGTCAAAAGAAAAAAGATCAAGAGAGAAATCTCTATTTTGAAGAACTTAGTCAGCGGTCCAAACATTGTAGTTTTGCTTGATGTTGTTCGTGAGCCGCAACTGAAGACTCCTGGACTCATTTTCGAACACATCAACAACGTAGACTTCAGAAGCTTATATCCCAGCTTTGGTGACTACGATATACGGTTCTATATGTATGAGTTATTGAAGGCTCTTGACTATTCCCATTCGATGGGCATCATGCACAGAGACGTCAAACCTCACAATGTGATGATTGACCACGACAAACGATCACTTAGACTCATTGACTGGGGTTTGGCAGAATACTACCATCCAGGTACTGAGTATAATGTTCGTGTAGCCTCTCGTTATTTCAAGGGCCCGGAATTGTTGGTGGACTTCCGTTTGTATGATTACTCGCTTGATATGTGGTCGTACGGTTGTATGCTAGCATCGATGGTATTTATGAAGGAGCCATTTTTCCATGGCAAGTCCAACACCGATCAGTTGGTGCAGATCGTGAGAGTGTTGGGCTCCAGCAGTCTCAATAAGTACCTTGCCAAGTACAATTTGACATTGAGCGAGGAGTATGAGGACATAGGCTACTATAACAGAAGACCCTGGGAACGTTTCATCAACGACAATAACCAGCATTTGCTTTCCACAGAGTTCCTTGACTTCATCGACCAGTTGTTGAGATACGACCACCAGGAGCGATTGACGGCCAAAGAAGCCATGGACCACCCGTACTTTGATTCTGTGAGAGCTGCTGAGGGCAACTAGGGTACGACGACGACATAGATCTAGGTTTTATATATAGTTCAGTTCTCTTAATATATTAGTAATGTGAGGAGTATTTATATGTAATTGAATTATTGTTAATTTTGAGGGTAGTACTGCTTCTGATTTGCGAAATGAATTGAAATTATGGTAATGTAAATAAGTGAGGATAAGATCTACATTAAGCTATGTATTTTCAATATTAATGATTGCTACTTTGTCCAGTTTATTTCACATTTTGAGCTATTCCTTTCCAATAAATAAATATTTATACAGAAAATGGGTGAAAAATTAGAAAACTAGAAAATTTTCTAAAAGATCTTGCAGGAGACATCATCCACAAACCGATTGCTCCCTCTTAAACTTCGTTTTGGGCCAGATACTTCATTCCCTACCATTACCATCCTTGGCTGGAGATGCTTTCTACACGTGACAAAGTGCATCCATAAAGCTTCTACGACCTTCTTCGTTAGCTCGTGCGAATCTTAGCGATGTTTTCGTTGACCGAATGTACAGGAAACTTCCAAGAGCAGTCAAGGAATCGGACTATATATAGCGAAATATGGCTAGGTTTCGTGGAAAATCAAGATTGAATTAGATTATTTCCTCAATTATTGTATTTACCATCTGTGATTGTTCCTTCTCGAGAGGTTTTCGTTAATTTCTAGTCAAACTTCTGGTGTATCTCACTATTTTTCAGAATGTCCAATCCTATCGTATACTTCGATATCACTGCCAATGGTGTGGAGAAAGGCAGAGTAGTGTTCGAGCTCTTCAACAATGTAGTGCCCAAGACGGCAGAAAACTTTCGTGCTCTTTGTACTGGTGAAAAAGGTGTTTCTTCACTGTCTGGCAAAGCTTTGCACTACAAGGGTTCCATTTTCCACCGTGTGATCAAAGATTTTATGTGTCAAGGTGGAGACTTCACTCATGGATCAGGCATAGGTGGAGAATCGATCTATGGTGAAAAATTCGAGGACGAAAACTTCAAGTTGATTCACGACAAACCTTTTTTGCTCTCAATGGCCAACGCCGGCCCCAACACCAATGGGTCCCAATTTTTCATTACCACAACGGCTACTCCTCACTTGAATGGAAAACATGTAGTTTTTGGAAAGGTTATCCATGGAAAGTCCATAGTTCGTCAGTTGGAAAGATGCGAAAAGGGAGACAGTGACAAGCCTGTTGAAGACTGGATAATTGCCGATAGTGGAGAATTGACTTCAGACTACGTTCCTGCGCCATCTGGATCCGATGATGGATTTGGCGATGTCTACGAAGAAGTGCTAGCAGATAATGACCAGATCAACGTCAACGACCCAAAGTCTGTTTTCGGAGCAGTTTCCACTTTGAAGGAAATTGGCACGAAGTTGTTGAAAGACGGCAACTTGGAAAAGTCTTACGAAAAGTATAACAAGGGATCTAACTTCTTGACGGAATATTTCCCCGACGACTTGTCTACTGAAGACTTGTCTACCTTGTACAGTTTGAAGTTGTCATTGTATTTGAATGCAGCATTAGTAGCACTCAAGTTGAAGGATGGGAAGAGGACTATCGCTGCTGCTTCCAACGCCTTGGACGTAGAAGAAATCGACGAAAAGTCCAGAGCAAAAGCTCTCTACCGTAAGGGCATGGGGTTCTTGCTTGCAAAAGACGAAGATGCTGCTCAGATTGCCTTAGAGGATGCGCTCGAGCTTCAGCCACAAGATGCCGCTATTATTAAGGGATTACAGGATGTCAAACACAGCATCAAGGCTCGTCGTGACAAGCAGAAGAAGGCGATGTCCAAGTTCTTTCAGTAAGGATAGATAGAATAAAAGTATCATCGTAAGAGAATGTAGATGTTCTAGCGATAAGGTATGATATATGGCATTAAACTATAGTAGGATTCCTATTATAGAATAAAGGTTATCAGGATCCGATACATCAGAGATATCTAACAAATCTAGGGAAAATACAGATTCCCAAACCTTGATCTGTCAAACAAATCTGATGTTTAGTTACAAGATCTCCACAGTAGCGGATTGAAAAATTCAGCAGTGATAAGTTCTTGAGTATTTGAACAATTCACAGTACCATAGCATTATATTCTTTCTTCTAATAAATAAACATCATAATCATGAGCACACAACTAAATTAAGCCCACCTGGCTACTTTTTCCAGCTATATTACTCGTCTCTTCGCATTTGTCCAATTAACCATAGTTAAAAGTCCACAGATCCCATACTCCACAATCTCAGACTGTTAATTACGCTCCTTCCCCGTAAATATTGTACCGCTATTTTTCGCTCTTTTTTTCCACCGCCGCCCACTGAAAAATCAACTGTCGAAACAGTGTCACACAATTAGATATACAACCGTTTCTTCAGGTTTGTTTAATCCATCAACTCTTGCTGTCGTTGTTGTTATCAGATCACATACCAGGTAGTGGCACACCTATTGTAGACCTCGTGACACGTTACCCAGACTTCCCAGCATAGATACACGGAGATCCATATCTATTTTTTGTTTTACTTAATCGTTTCTGAAACTCTTTCCAAAAGACGGACACTCATTTGTTTGACTGCGTCCCAGACTTCCCGTCATCCAGTAATCCTACTGTTGATTTTATTACTTGTCAGTCGTTGAAGAATCGATAAAAACATTCCATTTATACATTTTTTTGTTCATTTTCATATTTGTTTTCATATTTCCCTTATAAATTTCATTAAAATCAAATAAAAATTCATCACAACGCAATGAGTCGCCAGTTTCCTTACTCGAGTGCTCCGCTTCGTTCCGTCAAGGAAGTACAGTTCGGCTTGTTGTCACCAGAAGAAGTGCGTGCCATCTCCGTAGCCAAGATTGAATATCCTGAGACCATGGACCAAACTACCAAGAAGCCCAGAGAAGGCGGCTTGAACGATCCTCGTTTAGGTTCTATTGACAGAAACTTCAGATGTCAGACCTGTGGTGAAGACATGGCTGAATGTCCGGGGCATTTTGGTCACATTGAGTTGGCCAAGCCAGTGTTCCATATTGGTTTCATCGCCAAAATCAAAAAGGTATGTGAGTGTGTCTGTATGCACTGTGGGAAGTTATTGCTTGACGAGAACCATCCCGCCATGGCTCAGGCAATCAAAATCAGAGACCCCAAAAAGAGATTCAACGCTGTGTGGCAGTTGTGTAAGGCTAAAATGGTCTGTGAAACCGATATTGTAGAAGAAGGAGCTACAGAATCTACCACCAGAGGTGGATGTGGGCATACCCAACCCACTATACGTCGAGACGGATTGAAGTTGTGGGGTACTTGGAGACATAACAAGAGCTTCGAAGAAAACGAACAACCTGAACGTAGATTATTGACTCCTTCAGAAATCTTGAATGTTTTAAAACATATCAGTTCGTTGGACTGTTTGAGACTTGGCTTCAACGAAGACTACGCCAGACCAGAGTGGATGTTGATCACAGTATTGCCTGTGCCTCCTCCTCCAGTTAGACCTTCCATTGCATTTAACGACACTGCAAGAGGCGAGGATGATTTAACCTTCAAGTTGGCCGATGTCTTGAAAGCGAACATAAATGTGCAAAGGTTGGAAATGGACGGTTCTCCTCAGCATGTCATTTCTGAGTTCGAGGCCTTGTTACAGTTCCACGTCGCCACATATATGGATAACGATATTGCTGGTCAACCCCAAGCTCTTCAGAAGACTGGTCGTCCTATCAAGTCCATTAGGGCAAGATTGAAGGGTAAGGAAGGTAGATTGAGAGGTAATTTGATGGGTAAGCGTGTCGACTTCTCTGCTCGTACCGTTATTTCAGGTGATCCAAATCTTGATTTGGACCAGGTTGGTGTTCCAATCTCCATCGCTAGAACCTTGTCGTACCCTGAGGTTGTCACCCCATATAACATTCATAGATTGACCGAATATGTCAGAAATGGCCCCAACGAACATCCTGGTGCCAAGTACGTTATCAGAGATACTGGTGATCGTATTGACTTACGTTATAACAAGAGAGCCGGTGATATTGCATTGCAGTACGGTTGGAAGGTTGAACGTCACTTGATGGACAATGACCCTGTTTTGTTCAACCGTCAACCTTCTTTGCACAAAATGTCCATGATGGCACATAGAGTCAAAGTTATGCCATATTCCACCTTTAGATTGAATTTGTCTGTCACATCGCCATATAACGCCGATTTCGATGGTGATGAAATGAACTTGCATGTTCCTCAATCTCCAGAAACGAGAGCTGAATTGTCCGAAATCTGTGCTGTTCCTCTTCAAATTGTTTCTCCACAATCTAATAAGCCAGTTATGGGTATTGTTCAAGATACCTTGTGTGGTATTCGTAAAATGACCTTGCGTGACAACTTCATTGATTATGACCAAGTTATGAACATGCTTTACTGGATTCCAAACTGGGATGGAGTGATCCCTCCTCCAGCAATTGCTAAGCCAAAGCCATTATGGACCGGTAAGCAGTTGTTATCTATGGCCATTCCAAAGGGAATCCATTTGCAGAGATTCGATGGTGGAAAAGATTTGTTGAGTCCCAAGGACACCGGGATGTTGATTGTAGATGGTGAAATCATGTTTGGAGTTGTGGATAAGAAAACTGTAGGTGCCACCGGTGGTGGTTTAATCCATACAGTCATGAGAGAGAAGGGTCCTCGTGTGTGTGCACAGCTTTTTAGTTCCATTCAAAAGGTGACCAACTACTGGTTATTGCATAATGGTTTCTCAATCGGTATTGGTGACACTATTGCTGATGTGAGTACCATGAAGGATATCACATCCACGATTAGCGAGGCCAAGATCAAAGTGCAAGAAATCATCTTGGACGCACAACTGAACAAGTTGGAACCTGAACCAGGAATGACATTAAGAGAATCGTTCGAACATAATGTTTCTCGTGTCCTTAATCAAGCTCGTGATACCGCTGGTCGTTCCGCAGAAATGAATTTAAAGGACTTAAATAACGTCAAGCAAATGGTGGTTTCAGGTTCCAAGGGTTCTTTTATCAATATTTCGCAAATGTCCGCGTGTGTGGGTCAACAGATTGTAGAAGGTAAGAGAATTCCTTTTGGTTTTGCTGATCGTACCTTGCCTCATTTCACTAAGGATGATTACTCTCCTGAGTCTAAGGGTTTCGTTGAAAATTCATACTTGAGAGGGTTGACTCCACAAGAATTCTTCTTCCATGCTATGGCAGGAAGAGAAGGTCTTATTGATACTGCCGTCAAGACAGCTGAAACTGGATATATTCAACGTCGTTTAGTGAAGGCTTTGGAAGATATCATGGTCCATTACGATGGTACAACTAGAAACTCTTTGGGTGATATCATTCAATTCGTCTATGGTGAAGACGGTATTGATGGCACCCAAGTTGAGAAGCAATCTGTTGATACCATTCCAGGATCAGACGATAGTTTCGAACGTCGCTACAGGATCGACGTCTTAGACACATCCAAATCCATTTCAGAATCCTTGTTAGAATCCGGAAAGGAAATCAAGGGTGATGTCAAATTACAGAAGGTATTGGATGAAGAATACAACCAACTTTTGGATGATCGTAAATACTTGAGAGAAGTATGTTTCCCTAACGGTGATTTCTCGTGGCCATTGCCTGTGAACTTACGTCGTATAATCCAGAACTCTCAACAAATTTTCCACAATGGTCGTTATAAAGCTTCTGATTTGAGGTTAGATGAAGTCATTGTCGGCGTTAGAGCCCTTTGCGAGAAATTGCTTGTTGTTCGTGGTGATACCGAATTAGTCAAGGAAGCCCAAGAAAATGCCACATTGTTATTCCAATGTTTGGTTAGATCTAGATTAGCATCTCGTAGAGTGATCGAAGAATTCAAGTTGAACAGATCTTCATTTGAGTGGGTCGTGGGAGAAATTGAAACTCAATTCCAAAAGTCCATTGTTCACCCTGGTGAAATGGTTGGTGTGATTGCAGCTCAGTCCATCGGTGAACCAGCCACTCAAATGACTTTGAATACTTTCCATTATGCCGGTGTGTCTTCCAAGAACGTTACTTTGGGTGTCCCTCGTCTTAAGGAAATTCTTAACGTTGCTAAGAACATCAAAACTCCTGCATTGACAGTGTACTTGGATCCAGAGTTATCTGACGATATTGAAAAGGCTAAGGTTGTCCAATCTGCCATCGAACACACAAGTTTGAAGAATGTGACCTCATCCACAGAAATCTACTATGACCCTGATCCAAGGACAACTGTGATTGAAGAAGATTATGATACCGTGGAAGCTTACTTCTCGATTCCTGACGAAAAGGTTGAAGAATCTATTGAAAAGCAATCACCTTGGTTACTTCGTTTAGAATTAGATCGTGCCAAGATGTTGGATAAACAATTGACTATGGCTCAAGTTGCTGAAAAGATTTCCCAAAACTTTGGTGAGGATTTGTTCGTAATCTGGTCTGATGATACTGCTGATAAATTGATCATTCGTTGTCGTGTTGTTAGAGATCCAAAGTCTCTCGATGAAGAAGCGGATGCAGAAGAAGATCAAATCTTGAAACGTATCGAAGCGCACATGTTAGAGTCTATTTCCTTACGTGGTATCCCAGGTATCACTAGAGTTTTCATGATGCAACATAAGGTTAACACCCCTGATGCAACTGGTGAATTCAAGCAAGGAAAGGAATGGGTTTTGGAAACAGATGGTGTCAATTTGGCTGATGTCATGGCTGTTCCAGGTGTTGACTCTAGTCGTACCTACTCCAACAATTTCATTGAAATCTTGTCTGTCCTTGGTATTGAAGCCACTCGTGCAGCCTTGTTCAAGGAAATTCTTAATGTGCTTTCGTTCGACGGTTCTTACGTGAACTATCGTCATATGGCTCTTTTAGTTGATGTAATGACATCTCGTGGTCACTTGATGGCCATTACTCGTCACGGTATTAATAGAGCGGACACCGGTGCTTTGATGCGTTGTTCTTTTGAAGAAACTGTAGAAATCTTGTTGGAAGCTGGTGCATCTGCTGAATTAGATGACTGCCGTGGTATTTCTGAAAATGTTATGTTGGGTCAAATGGCTCCCTTGGGTACTGGTGCATTCGATGTTATGCTTGATGACAAGATGTTGCAATCTGCTCCATCAAATGTTTCAGTTGCTGCTGGAAATGACGACTTTGCTGACGATGGAGGTGCCACTCCATATAGAGAATACGACATGGAAGATGACAAGATTCAATTTGAAGAAGGTGCAGGTTTCTCACCAATTCACACTGCACATGTTCAAGATACTTCTGGTGGGCTTACTTCTTACGGAGGACAACCAACTTCTCCTTCTGCAACTTCGCCTTTTGCTTATGGAAGTACTTCCCCTTCATTTGGAGGTTCAGTGTCGCCAGGTTACGGAGGAACTTCACCAAGCTACTCTCCAACCTCACCAAGCTACTCTCCAACATCTCCATCATACTCTCCAACATCGCCAAGTTACTCTCCTACATCTCCATCATATTCGCCTACATCGCCAGCATATTCACCAACTTCTCCTTCGTACTCGCCAACTTCTCCAAGTTATTCACCAACTTCTCCAAGTTATTCACCAACTTCTCCAAGTTATTCACCAACTTCTCCAAGTTATTCACCAACTTCTCCAAGTTATTCACCAACTTCTCCAAGTTATTCACCAACTTCTCCAAGTTATTCACCAACTTCACCATCTTATTCTCCAACTTCACCATCGTACTCTCCTACTTCACCAAGTTATTCACCTACATCTCCTTCTTACTCTCCTACCTCTCCATCATATTCCCCTACCTCTCCATCATATTCCCCTACCTCTCCAAGTTATTCACCAACCAGTCCCTCATACTCACCAACTTCACCTAGTTACTCACCAACTTCACCACAATACTCACCAACCTCTCCTCAGTACTCGCCAACCTCTCCACAGTACTCACCAACATCACCACAATACTCCCCTACTTCTCCGCAGTATTCGCCAGGGTCTCCTGAATATTCGCCTAACTCGCCAAAGACGGAAGGCAAGAAGAACGATGACTAGGGAACTTAGAAATGTATTTGGTCACATACTTAGCTTATTTGTAATTATATAACGTAATAAAGATTTTTTGACGTATTGATTTGTATGGAAGCAAATTGACTTGTTTGTGCAATGAATTTTGTTGATGTAAAGAATCCTGTACATCTTTTTCAATAAAAAGTTATGGATGAGCATCGATTCGGGTAAATAATTTCAACTTCTCTGATGAGAAAATTCTCACAAAGTATTCTCGATGGCGAAACAGGGTCAAAACGAGAAGAAGACGTCATCTAAGGCGATATCAGGGTCTCTTAAAGACCTTGATCAAAAGAGAAAACAGGTTTTCAAGCCTGTTTTGGATAATCCATTCACCCAGTCCAATCTATGGCCATTTATTAAGCCTGAATTGGCTGAACAGATAGTTCAGCATCTTGAACTTATATTGGCTCCTATAGGCAATTACCATAAGCTTCTCCGAGAGACCAAGCAATCTTCTCGAGAAATAGCTGTGAAACCACCTCTTCCCCACAATTATCATGACATAGTTGTGGGCTTCAATGGTACTGTTTCGTCTCTAGAGAGGCAGGCGAGTTGGAGAGTGAAAAGTTCTATCGATAAATCCGCCATTAAGGCTAAAATAGCGAAACGCAAATACTTCAAATATTTGTTTGTAACCAAGTATGATATCACACCTACGGTTATCACAAGTCTGTTTCCCATGTTGTCGTATGCTTCTTCTCGTTCAAGTGCAGATCGGGTTAAGTTAGTACAGCTCCCGCGAGGTACAATGCTGCGGATATCTGAAATTCTTGGTAGCGAGAGTGGCATAGTGGCCATGACACCCGATATCCTCGAGGCCGCTGGCCTCTACCAATTGATAGAACTCGAAGTGGCAGACGTAGAAATTCCCTGGCTTGAACAACTATTTGTAAAGGACCATAATGTAGACTTACAGTCGCTAGCTGGGAAATTTCTCGCTACAAGTGCACCAGTGCTTCCGAAGAAGAACGACCAGAAGGCGAAAAATAGGGAAGAGAAGGCTAGGATAAAAGAGTTGGCAAAGGAGAATAAGGTTGTATAATTAACGACGAATGATAAGAGATGACATCGTAGAGTGGTAAACTTGTATTATTAGTAGGTATCTTACATATTAATAAATATGTTACCTATGAATGGTATCTAGATGTAAGTTTCACAAAATGTCGCAAGAGTCTCGGTGTCTTACATCTCGCTAGAAATACCAGAGCCGCACTGGAGCACGAAGATAATACGCGTTCCTAATTTTTCACTTGATTGAATGAATTTCAATAATGCTCATCAAAAATAACCCTATTATATTGCAGCATGAAAAGACCAGAAGAGCCGAAGCTTGAGCTCCCGTGGGTGGAGAAGTATCGTCCACGTCTTCTAGACGACGTTGTAGGCAATGAAGAGACCATTGAAAGATTAAAGCTCATCGCCAAAGATGGAAACATGCCCCATATGATTATCTCCGGACTTCCAGGGATCGGTAAAACTACATCCATCCACTGTTTGGCCCACGAACTTCTTGGAGACGAATACTACCAACTGGCGACATTGGAATTGAACGCCTCAGATGACAGAGGTATCGATGTGGTGAGAAACAGAATCAAACAATTTGCTCAGACCAAAATTAAACTTCCACCTGGTAGACACAAGATCATCATTTTGGACGAAGCCGATTCCATGACCCCGGGAGCACAACAGGCATTAAGAAGAACTATGGAAATATATTCCAATACTACGCGATTTGCCTTTGCTTGTAACCAATCGCTGAAGATCATCGAGCCATTGCAATCGCGTTGCGCCATATTAAGATACAACAAATTGGCTGACGACCAGGTGTTGACGCGTTTGTTGGAAATAGCGACAAATGAAAAAGTCGAATACAACTCCGAAGGTTTGCAGGCATTGATCTTTACAGCCGAGGGTGATATGCGTCAGGCCATAAATAACCTTCAAAGCACAGTTGCTGGCTTTGGCTTTGTAAACGACTTCAACGTATTCAAAATCGTTGACCAGCCACATCCTCTTGTAATCCAGAGAATTCTACTTCATTGCACAAAGGACAAAGATATCGACAAAGCAATGGCGCTATTGGACGACTTATGGGCGAAGGGTTATTCTGCTATCGACATCGTGACTCTGACATTTAAAGTATCGCAGACATTGCCTGGCATTGGTGAACAGAAGAGATTGGAATTGATCAAAGAGGTTGGTTTCGTCCACATGAGAGTGTTGGAGGGTGTTTCGTCATATTTGCAGTTGTGTGGGTTGTATGCAAAGATCTGCGACTTGTAGGTGTCTTATAAGTAGAACAGCTGAAAAATACGACTAATATAATGGTTAAATGAAAATACTGTATCGATTAATTTTTCTTGACACTCTATATTCTTGATACTCTATTAATTCTACTTCTGCAATGTTAATCTTGTTCTACCAATTGCTACCTTAATGTTTGCTGTATGCTTCACAGAGAAGTTCGAAATGCTTGATCTGTTCGTCAATAAGTTCATTAGGATCACCACCAGCATTCTCATTCTTCAAGATGCTAACCACAAGGAAATAGTTATTGTACAAGAAAATTTCCTTCTCGGTCACTCTCTTCTTTCCTCCACCGAAGGAATGGTTACTGAACTTGGTGAGGAAACTCTCAAAATCGTTTCTCAACCTCGATACAGATGTATAAAGTGGTTCTCCTTTGTAGTCCTTGTTTTCACCTTTTAAACTCGATAACTTCAATAATCCCAGCAAGAACTGGGCAAACTGCTGGGTGACGTTCACAGGTGCAAGAATTGCTTCTTTTGGTGTATGGATAACAGACTTCTTCATGGCTTCACAGTTCATGTCTATTATTTTGGTGAAATGGGGCCATAATATAAGTAGCAAAGAGTTGAGATAATCATCAAGAATTGGAATGTGGAACTCATTGTGAAGAATGTTCTGTGAACTCTGTATGAGTCTGATCATGAGCAATATAGCATATCCATCACAAGTACCATAACTCGATGAAGCAACTGCACGTGCAGCATTTGCTGTACTGTTACTTTTGAGAATAAGTGCTGGTGTATGTGTTATTAACCATGTCAAGAACTCGCGGCCAATTTTAAAAACATTGTTGAACATGACATGGTACCAGTCATCCTTTTCTACTATAGCAGCAGCTGGAGATCCACCAGCAGTTTCTGGTGTGGTTTCTGAAACTGGTCTTGTGAATATATCGACTTTTTCGAACTTTTCATCTCCTTGGTAGAAAAACTCCACTATGAAAAGATATTCTACAATAATGTTGTCAATGAGGGCAATTGAAAACTGGTTAAAAACGAATTCCAACCAGAAGGCTGAAGGAATGGATTCTGCAATTTGCGAAGGTATAGCACTGACATTCTTTCTTTTGTCTTCAAGAACGCTCAATCTTTTGTCGATGGACAGCAAATAATCTGCCATGGAGATTTGGTTTGTTGCTACTGTTTGATGTGGTTGAGACAGCATAGAATTACTTGCTGCTATCCAACCCTTGCCCCAAGAAGAGCCAAAGATTCCTGAGCCATCACCCTTGTTGCCCAAGACATAGGTCAGATCGATGTTTCTTATGTGCAACTTTTCCAATGCATAGATGTATTTGGCGAATCGAGTTTGGTAGTACCATTTCATAGTGTGAATATAGGCAAGCTGTAATTGATCAGCCAATTCTTTGTGCTGCTCCTGTAAGAAATAGAAGGCTTCTTTAATCAATAACAAGTTCTGTTGTATTGTCTGGGACGAGCTTTTTCCAGGGGATCTCAAAGCCTTGATGTTCTTAATGATGTGGTCCCTAATTCTTTCAACAGCTTTGTTTGTAAGTAAGGTGATGCCAACATTCAATTGTTCAAACGACTTGGATTCGCCGTACATCTTCAGCAAGTCAGTGAGCAGTAGACCCGATTTGATATTGGCTATCAACTGCAGTTTATCAGAAAGAAACGTCAAGTTGTCCAACCATTTGACGTCTACTTCATCTTTAAGTATTGATTTCACGATGTCTGGCGAGATCACGAGGTCAATGATGATGGGGTTGAGTTTTTCAGTGATGGTTCTCTGCATATTTGAGTCAGATGAAAGCTTCGTTGATTGTAGTTGTAGGGAAACCAAACTCGACAGTAACTGGGTCAAGTCCTTGTTGAAGTTGACTATAATAGATTCTACTGGTTCGAGTCTTCTTCTGTATTGCTTTATGGCGATGTTGAACTCGAGAAATTTCTGGTTCAATTGGTCTAATGTTTCAGTGTCCAAACTTTCTAGATCGAGAATGCCTTCTGTCCCAGAGGTCTGGACACGGAGATGCTCTAGTAGCAACGACAGATGCGATGGCTTCTCTCTGGATCCATGCTCTATATACTCCTTAATTGCAGACAAGCTATTCGACTCAGGTATAATGTTGTGTTTAGCGTCAGGGGTATGCTTTGGAGGCAAGATTTTCTGAAGGGTTTCGAGGGCGCTCATGTTCTGATAACTTTAATCAAGCATGTATCTAGTCGGACTCAGTGGAAATTGTGGAGAAGAAATTGGACTTAAAAATACAAATATTAAATCGATATTTTTGACAGATAATAGAAACTGAAACCAAATTAAGTAACTCAGAACAAAAGTGCAATAGAATGGATAAAGGAAACGTTGTGTTATTGTGGAGATTTAACATTGACTTATTTTCTTAGCCATATGCGAATCTCAATTTTCCACTATATTTATTTAGTGCTGACTTTTCAAATGTTTATGCGCAGAGAGCTGCAACGCGGCTCCTGAATTGTTAACTAATGATATTCTTTTCCTTGAAGAATATGAAAGCAATAAAATGAGCCACAAGAACGACAATGACGGCTATGACTTTATCTATATCAAACTGAAAGTTGGCGACTTGAATTCGCAGATTGGACATTCAATTGACTCTGCTGATACTTGCACCAGTTTAACTGAGAATTGTAATATAAAACAATGTCAAAATCATAATGAAGATGACCAAATTTCCCCAATTGAGATAAGAAAGACGAAAATATCCAATAAGACTATTTGTGATTCCGAATTTGCACAACTTCTTTCATCTTCACAGATGGAAGTTGTCAGCTTTCCTCCAACGCCCAATCTGATTCTAGCAGTACATGCGGGGCCGGGTTCAGGAAAGACATTTACAATGGCAAACAGAATAGCATACTTGATGTCCCATTACAATTTAAATTCACATGAGATTCTAGTTCTATCTATGACAAACCGTGCAGTCGATTCCTTGCGGCAGACGTTAGAGAATATTGTGGGTCCAAAAGCAGCTGGAAATGTCGAATTGCGTACTTTTCACTCGTTTTGCGCAAGTATTGTAGACCAATACGAACATCTATACTTCCCTAATAATGCCAGAAAGCAATTGATAGATGATGTCAGCTGGCTGAGCTTTTCCAATATATTTCTGGGGAAGACGATCAGTCTTTCAGGCAAAAAGGTAGAAGGTACTATAACTGCTTCTACCTTGGAAAAGATCTTGTATGGAATCAAGAGTGGTGAATTCACAAAGGAGCAGGCGTCGGAAAAGTTTAAGGTAAGTAAGGATTATATCCATGAGTTGTTGGTGTATATGCAACAGAATGGCATGATGCGGTTTCAAGATTTCATTTCCGATGCTATCTCCATCATGGATTCTTCTCTAGCTAGTTCAGATGAAGATTATTCCTGGATTCCTCAATTGGCTAACTATAAGGTGGTAATAGTAGACGAAATCCAAGACATGCACAATCTGCTTTTGCGTGTGATTAAAAAAATCACAACATATCCTACGTATGGTCAGACAGCAAAGCATTTAACTTTGGCAGGTGATCCTAACCAATGCATCTATGAATTCTTGGGATCTTCTCCAGATTTGCTCGAGAATATAGAGAGAGAATTCCCAGCTTTTGACATCCAATACCACTACATGAGGGAGACTTATAGGTTATCTCCGCAGATACTTGAAGCTGTAACCGCTATCTCCATTCGTAATCAAGGATTAAAAGATGTATCATTGGCTTCTGTAAAACCAGAAAGTTTCAAGCCAATTTTATTCTCGCGAAGATCGGCATCAGAAGAATGCGATTTTATGGTTTGTGAAATTACGAGGTTGATACTCGAACTGGGAGGAATGTTGCGCCCATCTGATTTTCTTATCCTAACAAGAACCAATAAGGAAATTCAAGATTTGGAAGATCAATTTCGAGACATCTATGGATTGAAATCCAATAAGTTTTCTCAAACTGCGTCATGGGCTGGGTCCAAGGTACACATACTATTAGACATTCTAAATGTATTGAAAAAGGGTCCAGGTTCGGATTTTGCTTTATTGTGCGTACTTCTCCGTTTGGATAAACGTGCTGGAGCAAGAATGAGATTGTCAAAGTTGTTCACCATTTATGATCTGTGGCGTCTTGTCAACTCGACTAGTGGTAACTTAGAAGATTTTATAAGAATTGATATGGAGCAGAGCAAGAAAACGAAGAAAAGTGAAACTCGAAGCATGGTAGTCTCCATTTATAAAATGCAAGGTAAAAATACTACAATGCATTTGATGTCAACTCTTCTTACCTCTTTAATGGAAACGAGGGAAAAGTTAGCCGTTCATCAATCGCCAGTGACTATCCTAGATTCCTTATTGAATATTATGGAGAGACTGAATCTACTTGACTATCTAAATGCTCCGGAACTATCCAAAACTAGCAAACTGCAGAACCTGAGTATTGAAGATCAAAATGAAGCTCATAGAAGTCGCCTTGAAAGAGATTTCGCTGCTTTCTACAACTCCTTACGGAATTCATATACTAGGTATGTTGATACTGGTTCCACCAATGAGACTTTTCTTGAATTCTTCTTGAAAACTTATAATGATCACGTTACTACAATAAAAGAAGACATGGTTAACCTCTCGACAATTCATATGGCCAAGGGGTTAGAGTTTCCTGTTGTTTTTATTCCTGGTTATTCTTCAGCATTTGGAACGTCGCTGTATTGGTCAAGTGTATTATCCGAAGATAAAGTAGTTCCAGATTCAAAAGCTAGACTATTTTACGTTGCTTGTACTAGAGCAAAGAACTTATTGTATATTGGTACACCAGAAGAAGTGACCAGCGGTTTTTCTCATCTCCTTACTACAAAACTACCATCTTTTGATTCTAAAATCAACTATAGAGGATCATTGATTGATAACATGGGAGTGGATTTGAAAAGGACAGTTCCTACTAGTCGAAAGATAGAACAAGGACATTCAATTTTTGGTAAATTACATCTCAATAAGCATAAAAGTGATATTGGCCAACAAATAAAACGCAATTTGCACATTTCCCACAATAGTCGTACTATTCAGACAATTGTACGGCGATCAATATCGACTTGGGGTAGATACTTATTGCGAGCTTGATCCTGCAGGAAATTCATCAAAATCATATTCGCTAAGCGCAATCTGCCGGAGTCAGAAGACTCATTTATCTTTTTTTCTTCACTATCAGTTTTGACTCGGACGGATTATGGAGAATTAGTGCAATTTTCAATCCTGTTAAATTATAGAGCAATTGCAAATTATTGATGTTACCTTTTATACCAAGAAAGTATCCATGATGTACAATAAGCTCACCGAGGGGCCATTATTAAACGACAATCTCTTCAAGGACGAGTTCTTGGAATATTCAGAAATACTGAAGTACATGAACGCTTTCCAAGTTAATGTGGAGGCAGGAGTTCTTTTAAGCAGTTCAAATCTACATGCTCAAGTCAATAGTCAAAATTATGGAAGCGGCAGGGGTAAGCTGTCGATAACAGTTTTCAAGAAGAAAAACTTGAAGAAAGTTCAACGGGGAAGATTGTCCGAAAACATTTATAACCATTCGCTTTCGAATCCAGACATAGACCTGAGCGATCCAAGTAGATCCAAAGTCAGTTGTCTTCGTTGTCGCAAGTTCAAGAAAAAGTGTTCCAGGATTTTGCCCGAATGCTCGAATTGCATATCATCGGAAGAGTTATGCACATATTTACCCAGAAAACCAAAAGGAAGAAAACGTCTGACTAGATTCACTCCCGGTCCAGTAGAGAACGTCAGAAGTCGTTTAGATGAAGTGAACAATATCGAAGACATACATACGACACAGTTGCATAACGAATCCATAGATGTAATGACTATCCATAGACAAAGGTTGTCATTGCCAAACCTAACTGAAAACGATCTGCTGGTACAGATCTCTCAAAAAGTGGCGAAAGGACCCATTAAAAGCAAAGTAATTGAAGAATCATTTGGTCACAAATATGGTTCTAGTGGTTCAAAGATTCTTCAATCGGATGGAGCCTACTCCTATCTGAGAATTACAAAACATTCCAACGATTTTGAACTCATATTAAATTAAGGTTATTTTAGATTATTATTTATAGATGTACATTAATATATTCGGTTCCAGTAAAGAAAAAGCTATGCTAGTTTTGATAATAAACTCATTATATCTACCTGCGGCATAGATTTGGACTCGTCATTGTCTGTCGATCCTGGGCCATACTCATTTCCAGAAGAAGGACTGTAGGCATCATCTTCAACATCTTCATCTTCGTCGAATGCTTGAGCATCATGCTCGTGCTTCAATTCCAAAACATCCTTATGGTGTTTTCCAAATTCGCCAGTCACAGCCTTCTGCTGGTCCAATTCATCATTATCGCTGTCGTAGACATCGAAGTCGCTGGTGTCGTCGTCACTCTTGACGATTTTGATAATGTCTGTTTGCTCTTCACGATCAAACTCCTTTACTTCAATATCTTCTGAAAAAGCTACTCGCTTCAACGAAGAAGGAGTAGACCCTCCGGAAGGTGTCTGCGAAAGTCTTCTCTTCTTCTTAGAAGGTAATTCGTTATCGCTGTTGCTTCCATTTTCACCTTCGTCGTCGTTCTCGTAAGTAGGTAAGTCATCATTATCATCATCATAATCAATGGCAGGTTCCTTAGTGGCATTTTCCGCTGTAGCTTCGAAAGATGGAGAAGGCTCCTCCTCCCCGCCTACCATTTCGTCTTCGTGATTGGAGCCGTTCCTGTCTTCGTCCAACATCTTTTTCAACTCCTCTCTAGTCTCAAACAATCGGGTCAACTTGTCATTTATGATCTGGATCTTGCTATCTTCAGTCTTTGTACCTTCGGAGATGATTTTTGATAAGTTCTCCAATTGCTTGGAGATTTGCAATTTGACATCTTTTATTTCCTTAATATTTACTATAGAAACCTTGCTCAATTTCTCCAACATATTGAGTTTGGAGATATAAATTTTGGGCGAGGGTAAATTCTCGGACATTGATGGGTCCAGAGGCAAGTATGTCTTAGACTGAATACCAAATTGGGTTAGATTAGCCTGGCTAATGTCTGTTAATTGGTTCAAGTGCAAGAACAAATCGTTAAGATGTTTCAATTCAGGCGCTACATTTGCCGACTGCGAGTCGGTGTTATTACTGATACTATTGCTACTTGATTTTCGAGAATTTGAAGACATTGGGTCAGAATCTGTGGATTTTTCAGAGTTACTATTATGAGTCGAAGTTGGTGAAGTGCGAAGAGCTTCCTTCATCAGTGATACTTGCTGTATCGAAAAGATTTGCCTTTGTTCCCAGACGTTGATCAAACGCTCAATCTTGGGCTTGGTCGCACTATCGACACTGTAGAATGTTTTGCGCAACACTGCTGGTAAAACAGTGGCAAAATCGTTGATGAATTCGAGTTTCCTCTTCCTCCTAGCTTGTTGTACGACATCGTTGCAGAGATACAACAACGACAATTTCTTGGATGAAGGATTCTTCAAGCTAGCAGAAGCTGAAGTAGGAATATTTAGGGTGTATTGGGACCAGTACTTGGCGCTGTCTGCGCTGTGGCGGTGGTGGAACAAGACCCATTGAGAAATAGAGACAATGGAGTCCTGGGTGTCTTGAAGAGATGCCAACTTTTTCTTGAGAATCTCGGGCGAAAAAGACATACTAAAGTCAAGACAGCTTCTGGAGTTCTGAGATAAGTAATAGTTCAATCGAGAATGATAGATCTGAGAAAGTTAAAAAAGCGCAACAAGAAGTAAAGAAAGTGAATTGATAGTGTAAGTTTTTCCATCTGCAAAAATATTTCAGTGCGGTTTTTTGAAGGTGGTGAGAGTTGGAGAAATTAGTTGGAAGTAGTGAGAGTTAGTGACAAAAGTAAGTGAAATCTAAATGTACCATAACGAGATAAATTTGACATTTTCAGGTGTATAGCGAGAATTCGCACTAGACTTGAGACCGAAGAAGTATTTTACTAGTAAATTTTTGAAGGTCAGCAAGATGAGAGCCTTTGACAATTAAGAAGAAATTCTGTGCACGAAACACCACGCTCTTGCATTTTCAAACATTGTGCATGCAAAATCAGGAAAAAGGAACTTCCAATATAAATAAACAAATACATCTTACATGACAATAATAGTTCTACAGATTTAAGATCCATAGTCTTGATTTCGCAACAGAATCCTATAGTAGTCGCACTGTTACACTTTGCAAATACGCGCTTCTCGTAATCTCAATCTCATGTTTGTATTTTGAATTCATTCAATATTCAACCTCTATTATTGTTCTAAGTTTTCGAATTCAACAAGAACATAACGTACTATTTCATTTGATGCTAGTGTAGCAATTCAGAATCTCAAAAATGGCCCCCAAAACTCGCAAAACTATCCATAAATTGAAACCGGATCCTGTGGAAGACGTGCCACAGCCCAGAGTCCGAAAAGTCTCCGCCAAAGTATTGGAAAGTATGACGGATTCAAAATCAGTGTCAACACCTCCAGTGAAGAAAAAGACTCCCAGTTCACCAGCAACGTCAAAAAGATCGTCTTCGTCTTCGTCAGCTACAGTGTCGGCGCTAAGCAAAAAGTTAAAAACTTCTAATCCCATAATAACAGAGCAGGACATTATTTCTGCTGACAACAGCCAAGAACTTATAGAGCTCATAAACGGACTAGTCAATACAAAACAGGATGAGACTTTCACCAAATATAAAGTCAAGGTACAGAACCAGTTAACAAACGACCACAAGGTTATACAAGAGTTGAATGCTGAATTGCTCCATCGGCAGGAAACCATCGACAGTTTGCTCCAGGAGATAAAACAACTCAAGAACGATATGAGATTATCATCAAATAAGTCGTCGTCTTTCACAGTTGACGGTTCTATGGACGAAATCAAGGAGTTTGCCTATGAGTCCCCCATTAGAAAGAAGATTGATAAGAAAATCAAGAACAGCGACAAGTTAATTAGCCAAGACCAATTATCCAAAGAATTAGAGAATATTGGATTCACATTGGACATGCTAGAACTCTTAACTGGGTTAAGAATTGTTAACTTCGAAGAGGATGAATCCAAATATTTCTTTGATGTAAAACAATCTGGTTCGAATGTACAAGATGAAATCTTCATCAATTACCAACTAGTCATTTCAAAATCGTTTGGAGCAACTGCTGAGATCAATTACATCCCCACGTTTTTGGAAGCGTTGGAAAATGATGATGAAGACCAGGAACATATTGATAATGCCAATCTATTGAAGCAGATACTTCCATCCTACTTGTGTGAGAATTTGTCATTCCCCTACGATACCTTATCACAGTTCTATAGTAAAGTCAATCGAGCTGTCAACAGGAGGACCAAATAAGAGTATGTACTATATTTTCTTTATAATTATACTAATGCATTCTACTTCTATTTCTATGATTCAAGTCTTTTGCTGACTTATTCTGGTGTCTATGCTATTATGATTTGGCCATCTTTATTCTTGGTGATCTTCAAGCTCTTCAATACTTGCTTCAATTCCTCAGAGTTTTCCTTGGAGAGCTTCTTGACTATCTTGTACAAGTTTTCCTCTTGGTTGGAATCTAAGTATTTTGCTAAAGTTGCTCCCTTCTGCTTTTTAGAAATCTTTTCCATCTTTGCTGGCTTTTTAGTCTGGGATGGCACTTGAGTAAGTTCCTTCTTTTCTGGATGCTGCTGTTTCTGTTGCTGTTGCTGTTGCTGCTTCTGCTTCGGGCCCTTGTACAAAGCCTTTTCGTATTTTTCAGCTTCTGAAATGCAGCTCGTATGGGCTCGGTATGAGTTTCCTTGGAAAGTAGTTGAACAATCAATACATGTGAAGTAGGCACCGTAGCACCTTTGAGAATGTTGGTCCAACTTCTTTTTGACCACAGTGTCGTTGCAGACTTCACACGAGAACGAAACCATATTAGATGATGTTTATGAAATTAGAAAACTGAAAATTAGGAATACAATATTTTATCTGAATTTTTTTTGTACGCGATGGATGAAAAATTGTATGGGGAAATCTTGTGAAAACAAGACTATAAATTAGAACGACAATAAATATTGTACAAACTCAGTTTATATAGACCATAGTTCTTCCATTTTTATATATATAGATATGTGGTATATACAAGAAGTCATTTCATCAGTTCATTACATATGCTAATTACGATGGCTGCTATTAATCTGACAGCTGCTATTGAAGTATATTCTGGTATAACTCAGAAGAGTTTAGCCTGAAATTTATATCACCTTTGTAATTCACCAATACTCACCATACTGGTTCGTCTTCCTTCTTTCTCTTAACCCTAACAATCTCATAATCGTCATTGGAACTTACTTCCTTCTCCAAGTGGTCTGTTAACAACCCTTGCAATCTGTAGAAATCCTTCTTCTTGTCAAATTCACGTTTATTTTCAATCATGGACAACATTTCCTCTTCATTCAATTGGCGGTACTTCTCGTCGTACTTCTCCCATTTTATACTAGTAAATTTCTGCAAATAGATGGAACCCGCCACAATCGAAAGCATAAATGGTAAACCGAAGTAGAAAAAATGATTTTTCTTCAACAACTTCTGGTATTTTCCAGCAAATGACTTGTCGTAAGCAGCTTGTTCCTTTCTTCCACGGAAAACCTTCTCTCCGCCCAAATACACCATTTTAATAACACTTGTTGGTTGTACGACAGTTGTTAGGAAATCAATAGGTATAGCGGTTCTCACAATACTTCGACACTAACCGAAAATGTCGTATGTTATTGCAATGATCATGTCGTCTCATACAGTGCCAGACAGAACTTTACCAAGTAGATACAGTAAATCCCAAATTAATGGCAATCCGAGGGTAAAAACGAGTCGTCGTACCGGAAGTTAATCACTGCTACCCCACAAAAATGTCGTTAATTTCAAAAGCTCGTGTCGCTACATATTGAATATATTTTCGTAGGCAAGCAAGAACATGGTCGCTTTCAGTTAAGAGTTCAGTCGTATAGCTTCATACATTTTTGGGGTAGTACTTTAGAATAAATTGTCGTGTTCATTGGTATTAATTGACAGTTTGTTAGTAGCAAGAATCGATTGTGAAATTTAATCAATGATGAGTAAGGGTGGCTTCATACATGTAATCTGTTGACTTCAACTACCTACTACAAATGTCAAGGCTGATAATTCAATATTTAATCAGGATATTAATCACAATACTGTTCACAGCTTTGAATATTTGCCATTTGGTTGTCTTTGGGACTTTTCCAGCTTCAATGCGCCGGAGTCTATGGCCTGTCAATATAGCCACTGTTTTAAATATTCTGTACCATTTTGAGAAATCACCTTGTTAAGAGTAACAAGTTCATTTGCTGTATGTAATGCCAGCCGAACACTTCGTTGAGCGCAAAAAAACCAGCGAACACATGAAAAAAATGACATTGATAGACATAGTTTGATATTGTAGTTGTGACTTCGACCAAGGTTCTCATGGATTCTAGCTTCTGATATCATGATAACCATAGAATCAGTCTTCTAATAGTTCTACTTTTCTAATAGTTCTCCTTATCTGTTAGGGGACTCGAAATGTATATGTCGTCAGATTCAAGTTTATCTCTGAATATCTTTGAGTGAGTTCAATTGAATATTGTAAATCTATCAAATGAAGATTCTCGGCAGTACCTCAAATTCTTGGTTTTTAAATTTCGAAACAATCTCGAAAATCTGCTTCCAAAACAGAGATATTGATCTTCACAAACTCAATTCTCAAATATTAGACTATAAGAGACTATTACAATTAGGCTTTCTCATGAGAAATCTATTTAACGCAGTAATATAAGAATTCCATCATCGGAATTATTGGTTTTTCAATCTAGATGTTTTCGAATTTGCTCAACCTGTAATTTCACGACTACTAGTTTTCCCAGAACCTCTCATCGGTCTCATTAATTATATGAAGTTTTAACCTATGCCTATTTCGTTGAAGTTATTACCTATATGGGGTATTTTATCTTGTTACTTCTTGGGATAGCTAATTACTTAGTTAGTAACTGTATAATTGGTGCATAAGGGAGCCCTTCTCCCGGAATAGTTTTCACTTTGTACAATCACTGTCAAGATCGAAGAAAGTGAAATGTCGAATCCAACTTTCGCTGCAAGTTGCATCCCAACTTTTATTCACATATTTCGATGCCGACATGTTCTGCAGCGCTTTGTCGCACAGGGTCCTTCGTGCCACACATTGTTCTGCAGATCGGCAAAAAAAGCTTAAATGTTGATTCTAGAATTATCCTTCAACGCAGAGTTCCAAAAGTTAAGTAAGGAGCCGAATTTCAAATTCCTTTTCTATGTTCTTGGATTAATCGTAGGAGTTCCTTGCATTGTCTTTGTAGTTACAGCTATACTATTTCGTTTTATGTTACCTCAACGATTATGGAACCTTTTCTAACATTTTGAAGTATGTAAGTACTTGAGAGTGCATGTTCGTGAAATTCTTTTACGCAGTAGTTATTTGCGTCTGATCGCCCCAATTCTCTCTGCCTGTTTCATTACAATAGGATATTATTACTTTTTCCCAAATTTTCTCCTTGGAGGAACAGATTTTAGGAACCCTGGCTTTTCCAAGTTTAGGTCCGTGGTACAGCTTTAAGCATTGTCCTAGATCTGAGCATAGAAAGTCTTGCTTAAGAAAAATTAACAATTGGTGAAGATCCTTCTTCCTAACAATAGGCTACGTCAATATTTTGATCATCCCTGCGCTATTTTATATTGAAGAGATATAGTAGTCTTTTCTAAAAAATGTCATTAACACTCGATTGAACTATTGATAAAGCTTGATTTATCCATCAGGTAGCGTGGCAGTGACGGCCGAGAAACATAATTATTTCAAAGTAGCGGAGCATGTGTAAAATTTTAGATTCGACACAGCTATGAATTATTCGTAATTAGGTTGGTTAGAGATGCATTGCTTAAGACAAGCAAGGGTCTGATATGCGTCAATACAAGAGCGATTTGATTATACAGTTCAGTCAAGTATTTGAGCAAATGCAAGTGAATACAGTCAGTATCACTTTGTGTGAAAAGATAGATGAGCAAGTCGAACAATAATCCACCAAGCCTTCAGCTTGATTTACATCCGATACGATACTGGCGACTGCACCCAGAGTCTTGTTAGATTTCTAATGTTGTATTATAATAAGGTGCACGGATGCGGTTGCATGCATATAAAATGTTTTGCAGCAAGCGAGACGTAGTCATTTAGACCTCTAAATTTTTATAATTATGGACAAATGCAAAAAATATGTACATAATGAACTAACAGGGTTGTGGCGAAGACAAAGTTCACACTTACACGACTACCTGTACCAGCAAGCGGAAAGGGCTAAGAATAGACTACAAGCACTAAAAATTTATGGCTATTACGATTTCATTAAATTAGACTACCGTTTTCACTTAGTCATTGGCGATGCCGCCCAGATGGACAATTGACATTGAAAGCTAATACTATTTGAGTTTAGAACAATTTGAATTTGTTGACTGGATCGGTTAGCTTTACAATCCTTTAGTTGAGTAATCTTCTTGATATGCAAATGCCTGTGAAATAATAAGACAATTTTTACATGAAATTCAGGGAGTTAGCAATGTCAGTTAGACAATAACCAGAGACAATAAGAATAGATTCTTGAAATCCCTTGGAATTGTTATCTGCGACTTCTGCATTGGACCTCTCATACAAATATCAAAACGAATGGATGTGGAATAGATCTAACTCGAATTACAAAGGCGAGCTTGCACATCATGTACCAACTCTTATTGCTGTAGCTTCTAGTTGCTGCTCAATCTTAAATCTCTTTACATGCGAAAATATTTCCAACGTAGTTCGTATATTTGCAACCGTTACAACTTCATTGCGCCACATGAAATGCTGCCCTCGGTGAAGTTCATTGGAGTAGTGGAGTTTCAAATATATATAACAGGAAATTCCTTATTATTTCAATGAAATTCTGTTGAGTAGGAACATTTGACAATCTTGAATTAAGTAAAACAAGATGTTGTTTCGAAAATACATTCTAGCGGTGTCTACCTTGATAACTAGCGTCATGGCTAGAACTATCACTGAAAACACTATAGATCGTGGTATTATCTCTCTCGGACTTGGAGATACAATAATTGAAGATGGCGTTTATTGGTCAATCATCGACAACCTATTATCTGCCTTTGCGGGTAACGTTGACGTGGGTACCGGTTCTGGATTGTATATCACCGGTCTTAATCCTTTGCTTGCTATGCTGGTCACTCTTTTGCTGGGATCTCTTACTAATGACGGTATCATCTCATTCAATGCAGTTCAATCTCTACTCCCTGCAACATACAATCTTGTCGGTTTCTCGTTCACTAATAACGGTGAAATGTACTTAGGCGTAGATGGTTCAGTTATTGGTTCCTCTATCCAGATCGCCGCCCCTAGCTGGAACAATAACGGTTTGTTGGTTTTCTATCAAAATACCAGAACATCTGCGACTGTCCAATTAGGTTCCACAGGTTCAGCTCTTAACAATAACGGTCAAATATGTTTTTACAATCAGTTGTATACTCAAAAAACAACAATTGAAGGTTCTGGTTGTATTACTTTGGATGAGAACTCTAGTATTTTCTTAGACAACCCAACGGATGTTGATTCCAATCAAGTTTTTAATTTAGCAGATTCCGCCTCTTCAATTCAAGCTCATGCCTTCACTCTGTCTATATCTTACAATGTGGCTGGGTTCGGAAATGGAAACAAAATTGGCTTAGATGTACCGCTTTTGCAGGCTCCTCCATTGTTCAATGGTTACACATACGATACCACGACTGGTATTTTAACTCTTCGTGGTGTCGGCCTCTTACTGCCTATAGACTTCAATATTGGTTTAGGTTACGATCCATCTCTATTCAGTATCGCTACCGATGACAACAAAGGAATAATTTCCAGTTTGTGGGGTGCAGTTACCTACTCTGGTCCTCCTCCAAATCTAGTTCCTTCAGTCTGTCAACCATGTAAGAAACTTCCACCTGCTCCAGGTACAAGTGCAACCGAATTCACTACTACTGCAACGTCCACAAATTCCGATGGATTTCCTTGTACGGAAGTTGATGACATTATCATTTCTTCGGATTCCAACTACTCGTGGTTCACCAGTACATCCACTGTTACTGCTGGATGTGATTCTAATCCTACAACTACCATCACCTCAACATGGATTGGTTCTGAAACAACCACCGTTACAGTTACAGACACGGTTGGTGGCACTGACACTGTCATCGTTGAGGTACCTTCGAATAGTGAAACGACAATCACCTCAACATGGACTGGTACTGAAACAACAACCGTAACTATTTCCGACACGGTTGGTGGCACTGACACTGTCATCGTTGAGGTACCTTCGAATAGTGAAACGACAATC